>JBCEWB010126645.1:0-27107 GCA_039654565.1 Peronia peronii | reverse complement strand
ATGGTGGTCAATCTGGGCCTGCATTGTGTCACTCTGAAGCCAAGGAGGAGTCTCTATAGTCAAAACAAACACCCTGACGTTTAAGCAGTGGCGCCGGCGATGCAGATTGACAAGCCGGCAAGGCGTGCAGCAGGGCATTGCAGCCCTGAGGCTGGGTCGCAGTTCTAGAGTTAAGTCTCTTAGAATGTACCCTAACCCTAACCCTACAATCAAACAACAGCAACACATTAGTGTTTGATTGATTGCAGGGTTAGGGCAGGGGTTAGGGTTAGGGCTAGAGTTGCAGTCAGGGCTAGGGTACATTCTAATAGACTTGAATTAATCATAATCACAGCCCTATATAAGTGAAATTAGTATTTGGTATACATTCTAATAACAGTTTTAAATTAACAAGCATAATCATGCAGTAATCGACATATGCCATTTGTGCAGAAGAGACAGACCGGGATCACTGCGCAAGACCAGTGCCGATTTTTATAACCCTTTTCCTAGAGCACTCTCACTCTGATTTCTTACTTTGTAGAACTCCACAATATCCCAATATTGATGCACATTTGACTTTAATTACATGAGGTTTACTGATGAGAGAAAGTGGAAAGAAAATGGAGAGAAAACAAGATTACTGACGAAGCATTAGTTTTGGACTGTAGTAGTAAATTAATTTTTACCAGGAGTGGGGCTGAATGGACAAGTGACCAGAATGATTTTTTGTATCACTCCATAATGAGGATTCAAGTCCCAGTTATAATTTTTTTCTCCTTATTTTTTTTTTATCTTATTATATGTGTGTGTGTGTGTGCGTGCATGTGTGTGTGTGTATTTGACATTTTCTGTACAGTTTCTTTCTCTTGGGGACTTTGAATAAGGAGATGTTTTTGCTAGATGTGTCGTCAACTAAGAATGGGGGATTCGATCCTCAACTCCAGTGGCGTCTACATTTTTAAAAAAATTTTTTGTTCCTGCTCCTTGTAGTTATGTGTTTTGTGTGTTGCTGACAGAATGTTTGCATTTTTCTGTCTTTTTTTTTCTCTTTTTGAGGGTGTGGTTGAAGGGAGGAATGGAGAGATTGAGATCTAGCTATGAGTTAGGCCTTAGCCCTACAAATTTTGATTCCATCTTGATCTAGATCTTATGCCGAAACAGAGATATTGGCACAAAAACCAAAAACAAGTCTATGACCCAAATTTACTGTCCCAAACTTAACTTCATATATGGATTCTATTTTCTGTGATGCATTCGGGGCTCCTTCATATTAGAGATTATAGGCTTTGTCGACAGGGGGTCAAGGTGAGGTGTGCAGTTTTGTTAAGTAAATTACAGTGTTTTTACTTTTGAAGAGTCTATTTGCATTTCTACTTTATTATAGCAGTACATCCTTTATTATAGAAAATGCACCTCCACCTCTCTCCACACCCTCATCCTCTATACCTTGAACAAAAATTTTTTTTTTTTTTTTTTTGATGTCTTTAAATCTTTATTTGAGAGAAATATTTAACTGAGTGAAAAAAAAATTCTATCACTCATGATTCAAAGAGAAATTTCTCATATGTTGACAGAAGCAAGCAGCATAACCAGTCACCCCAGACAGCAATGCGATTTGTGCACACCACAATGCAGACAGTGAAGCCTGGTAGATTTTTTGACAACAAATCTGATTTGAGTCGCTTCCTGCTTGAGGTATGTCTTCTTTGCAGTGGCCACTGTACTGAGAGTAAAAGGAAAAAAATGTATGTCGGACGTCTTTTTCATCTTGTTCATTTCTTTTCTCCAACATTTTTGGTGCCTAAATATGTGAACTGTTGCATTTACTTACAACTTGCGCAGGTTGCGGTAAAAATTTTCATTGAATTTATGCAGAATATTATAAAATCATACACATTTCTTGTGCATTAAATATTGATGATATGGAAACTGAAAAATTTCTCTGGCTTTTTGAAACCCAGATTGTGGACTAGCATATGAAAAATAATTCTTCGGCATTTCCAGACATAAAATAACAGTTTGATTGTCTTTTGGCTTTGAATTATCAAAAATGGCATTAATCAGTCTTGTATTGAGCTACCATTATCTGACAAAATGTGTGTATGTCTTTAGATTAGTGATGAGTTTGTCTTCATGATTTTTTTTTTTATTGTTCATTGTTGATTATTTTGTACATTTCCAGTTATACATTATGTTTTGTGTCTGTGTGACAGTAAGAAAATTCACCATATATAATACTTTCAATAACAGTATTTCATTTGAGTTTCGATCAGTTTGGAAGATATTAATGCATGCAAAGTCTTTGTTTGTTTTTGGGTTTTTTTTGTATTGAATGGGAATTATTTGACTTTCTTTGCTAATAATTTTATCACTCTCACATTGTGAAATATTCTGTTGTGACTGAGGTTTACTTGGCCTATATTTACTGTTTATTTTTATCAGACATGATGTCTTTTAAAAAATAGAACTCAAATTTTAGTAGATAGGACACTCATTAACTTCAAAAGATAATTTTTTGTTTTATCTCTACATTTCAATGCTAGGTCGGCACAGATCCTAAGGAAGCCAGGTATTGGCTCAAGAACTTCTCGGCCACAGCAGATCAGACAGAAATTTTCATGATCATTGGCATACAAAATGATGTGTTGGAAAATCATGCTTTGGTAAGATCAAAACTACAATTGTTTAAAATAATGTTCTTGATAGTTTCCTTTATTGAAAATGACGGCTCTGAGATGTTCACAATGACATAGTTACATACATACAGAACAAACAATACATTATTAGCAGTAAGGTTGGCTTTCAAGAGAAGTCATTAATCATATGACATTGAAAAAGGGTGTAAATATCAGACAATAAAACAGGAAAATGCTTCAAATCATTTCTCTGATAGAGAATTGAAGAATTTTCACATTGGCTTCTTTATAGAGAATAGATATGGAAATTAATATCCAGCTATAATTGTGTTTCTCAATGTATTCAAAGGTTAAGAAACAGTCCTGAAATGTCATGGAAGACACATCTAATCAATAAGAAAAAAAATGCAGAGAGGTACAAACAAAAAAGCAACAAAAATAACAAGTAGTATGCTCCATTAAATCATTATGGAATAAGAGTAAGTGCCAGAAATGTTAGACAGAAATACATAGTGTATCTAGAAAGAAACTTATGATATTGGAGTTCCCTAAACCATTTGAAGTTTAGTGAATATTTTATCTTTCTTACTAAGACTATACATCACCATCTTACATTTTAATTAAGTTACGAAAATGATGATGATTTACACCCATTCGTAGATGGAACTATGAGCATATGCTAAGCCATAAGTCATCTAGCTCAAAAATGAACACATTTGAATGCTGTCCAAATTTCAGATGGAGACATTCTCATCAGCAGTTTCATTTTTGCATCGAAATGGCATTTCTCCTCTCATCGTCTTGAGCAATAAACCAGATCGCTGTTTCAAGGTAAGCAAATGCTGTGGCTAGAGATTTTCTGTGATTGTTGACTAATTTGCAACATAACAGATCTGTAAATTTTGAGTGTTTCCTCAAAATACATAAGTTTTTACTTCCAACAGTTGACATAGTGAAGGTACAAACTAAATTTTTTTTGGGGAGGGGGGAGCAGTTCTTAACATTTGTCTTTGTGTTGATCTTTTGTGTCTCTTTAAAAAGAATTCCAGTCCACATTTATTACAAATCATCTTAATATTGTTATGATCACTTGATTTACTGTTGACAACTTCACATGTTTTTTATTTCTCTAGACAATGAAAGACAACAGTATCTTGAATGCCATCAAGCTGAGTGACATGATTGAGGACCATGGTTCATTTGTTCGGATGATGTATCCAGGCAGTGGAGTGGTTGTAGGAAGTGAACCAAGGGCAAGGTAAGTGAGAGATGGAAGAAATTGTTGACTAACTTTTATGGCATGTGATAAATTTTAATGAGTAAATAAGAGTTTGATTTTGTTTCAGATGTGTGTCTGAATGTGTGTTTCATTGATAAAAAGCTCACAGTTTGACTTAATGTACTCTTGCATGAGGGGAAATGAGGAACAAAACAAATCATAACTGTGAAGATTAAAACTGATGGTAGGATACAGAGACGTTGTATTTGAGCTGAAAGTACTTGTCTGTGAGGATCTGTCACAAGCAGACTGTCCAGGACAACATCTTGTTCTGTAGGCCTTATTTGAATGATGTCACCAAGAGAGAACAAGACAAGTCATTTTTCTTAAATACAACTTCAGTAGCTGATGTCCTCTGTGAATGAAATAACTTTTTTTTACTTTGCAATGGGCTGATTAAAAGTTCTTCTCTGATTAGAGTGAAGTATTTTATCTAGGCCTATTATTTTCCACAGTGAATTACTGTTACACTGATTCTTCATATTTAGGAACCAGTCATAGAGATGAAGGTCATAGTCCATATTAGTATATTAACTTCTATCTTACATCTAATACTTCTCTGTGTGTGTTGTTGTGCTGCTTTGTTTATAAAACCATTTTGTAGACAGAATAGTTGCAAGATTAAACTTGAGCTGAGGATGGAACATTGAACCAAGTTCTGGTGGGTTTTTTCGTTTTTTTCAGACTATCATTTTAGAGTTGTTATTTTTTTTTCAGACTATCATTTTAAGTTTGATTGTTCTGTTGAGTCATAGATAATCTACATCAGATGCAACACGATGAAATCAGGCTCTCATCAAATTTTGGGCATATGGAGCTGTTGGTATCACTGTGAAGATTATTAATTTCCCTTTCTCACTTTCTGTGTGTGAAAAACATTTTGTTCTACTTTAAGCCGAAATAGAAATATTGGCAATTAAAGGCGATGGGGATGAACTGTTGCTGCAGCTGAATTTAGTGAGAAAATGGCCAATCACTTTTATTATTCCTTATTAATCCTTATTAGGCCGTGCCACTAAACTACAATTTTTGGGCTTTTATTCAATCTATTTCAGCAAATTTAACTCCGAAATGCATGTTTAGCTTGATATAGAAGGATTAAATGAAGAAAAAAAAACTGCATCAAAAATTCATTTTAAAAAAAAAGTGATTTCACTGATCGCCTCAGTTTGACGAGGGCCTGATTTCATTGTGTCACATCTCATATGAATCAAGTCCTTCATAAGATTACTTACAAAAGATATTCAACTGGAAGAATTTTTTTCATTTTTGAAATTAATGAGTGTTTACCAACAACTAATGCTGGTTCTGAATGTGTCACTTTCAGTTTTGATCCCAGGTATTTCTTTCTTTAATTTTTCCCTTACCAGATAAATTTTTATCAAAATGCATTTTCATGGCCTGAACTCTGGTATCTCTACTAATAGTCCTTTGATTTGTGTGGGACTGCTCGCCTTTCACACCCCTGCACATCATGAGTTTTACAACTTTGTCTTTGTTGTAGTGGTCTTATTTTTCTGGATGTCCATCAATTGCTTTTAGGTTTGTGTTTAGGTTTGGTTTTGCTTTTTATTGTTTTATGATTTAATACTTTCACAACAGTGTTAAAAAAAAAAACAAAACAAAAAAAATCCTAGCCGTATGATTATGCACTTAAACCTCTGGGAAATAGGAAAGAAAAAACTTAAAAAGAACAGAAAAATGCTAATAATAATTGGCAGTTTGCCTCAGAACGGTGTTGCTCTGTCAGATTGGATCCTTTTGATTTAAATGTGTAGTCAGACATCATTGACAAAGAAAGTGTGATGGAACTTTCAGTTTATATAAAAACTGATCTTGTGGAAGGCAGGATTTCCAGGGATTGCCATAGTGACAGTACTTGAAATTATCGCTGTGATCTTTCATTCCATTTAGTGCATGACACAACATTGTCTAAACGCCTAATTGATTGATGCTTGAAATAACGCGTCACTTGTTAATTCTGTTACTGATGTCTTATTGTCAAATCCAATATAGAAGAAAATGTTACCAATTTGCCCAATATATACAGTCATTGTAAATGTTTCTATTCAGAGCAATATTTTTTTTGCTCATTTGACAAGGGAAATAAAAAATGGAAATAATCAAAGCTTTTGCTTTATATATTATATAGACTGAAATTGAATAGACATGTACTTTTAGAGGCAGGTCAGTTCCTGAAGAATAAAAGTTTTTGTCATTTTATCAGTTATCCATGAACTGACATGCACACTCATCAACATCTTTTCATTTCACTCAGAAAAAAGGGGATTTTTCTGGAAAATTTCTAAACGTATGCATCTATAAAAAAAGTGTACTAATAAGGACTATACTGCCGTCATTTTTAAGAATACAGTATATGCAGTTAAAATATCCAGCATATATTGTATTTTTAAAAATGAGGGCAGTACAGTATGTATAAGAAAAATTGTTTGTACATTTTTAGATATAAATAGCATCTGCATTGTGCAAATTTCCATGCTGATTGAAATAAGGATGTTAATTAAGCCTTCGGTTGTTTAATGTAACTGTTTGCTCTGGCGTATCCAAGATGGTGGCAAATTTTATGGGAATGCATGAAAAGATCAACAGTATTACTATAATTCCTCCTAGTTTGATCTTCAGAAACACATTGATTGACATCAAGTTAAGCTGTGTTTAAACATACATGTATTTTTTAAAATATGATTATAGTTTCATTCAGAATGTATTTCACATAGAAGGTATACTCTAACCCATTTTGCTCATCACAGTTGAAGAATATGATTTAAACTTTTAGTTGTTTTTCCATCTGTTCAAGGATTTTTGTATGCCAGCAAGCAAATAATTGTGATAATTTTGATGGTAAAGCGTTAAGAAACTTCTATTGCTTCCTTTGTTGCCAGGTGGCAATTTATACTAGGCTGATATATTTTGTTTCCTATCGTTTTTTTTTATCTCCTTACTGTCTTATCTTTTTACTTTTTCCAGAGGCTGGGCATTACATTTCTGAAAGTTAAATATTACATTGACATATTTTATGACAAATATCAGTCATACTAGTTAGGAAAAGAAGTACAAAAATCTGCATTTGACATACTTTATCATGAGTAATGGCATCCATACCTTGCTTGCCACTGGCATGAGAAATTGCTTACTATCTATGAACCTGAAGTTATAATATCCTATAGATACATGTATTGTATATAACCTCCAAATCATTTTTTCTTGATAAATAGCACGGCTTTTCAATATCCTTGTCATTTCCGTTTGTATATGTATGCAACCATTATTATCTAAGTGTTGTCTGATTTAATGTTACAAGGAGAGTCATAATAGAAATTGATTTCTCAGCGCATCTGTTTGTGTGCTGACTGTCCAGTGTTGTATGGGTAGATAAATGTTTCTGAGAATTAGTTTGCCTTCATAGTTTCCAATTCTTTTTCCAGTTGGAGGTTTAATTTTATTTGAAAGATAATCTAGATAGTTACAGTTGTGCACAGTATTTTCTGATTCACTCTGAAATCTTTTCTTTTTTAATTTTATTTTATGTAGGTTAGGTAATCATTTGTTCTTACTATTCTTGTACAACTCCAGAAGTAAATATGAACTAAAATTAAGAGTCTAGGAAAATTAGTGAAATGTTTCTGCTTGTGGCAAAGTGATAAGTTTGTAAATTTCATATTTTATGGTTTCTGTTTTTTCATTTTTTTTTTTTAGCGACACCGAGTGTCACTTCACAATTATGACAGACCAGATTCACCGCAGTCAGGCCACCAAACATTTACCCATCTTGCTCAGTTTTGGAGAGACCCCACAAGGGCAGATGTTTCCTGTGAATGCCTGGGATCTCACTGTGCAACTGTCCCGCATCTTCCAGCCTAAAAAAGTGATGGTAGTGAATTCACACGGTGGATTTTTGGACAAGCAAGGAAAGGTGAATAATATGTCTTGTCTTGCTTAGTTAAGGCTTTCAGTCCTTTTAGATGAGACTGTGTTGTCTTATTTTTCTTGTTCTTGTTGATCATATTGAGACGGAGTGTACGGTTGTCCATCACTGCTTTTCTTCTGCGCTTCATATTTGACCATCAGAAGACTCTGTAATAATGTTGATAAGCTGAAAAGTGATTTAAAATGGGGCAAAAAATAGTTAAGTAACATCTCTCTTTGAAACAATTTCATCCTTGTGCTGTGCATGAAGTAAATCAGACATAGATGGTGGAATGCTGCTCTTTTATCTTTAATCTATTCACATATAAGAGTTTTGCTTTGCTGTGTGTTGGAAAATGTTGAGTGATGATGGGAAGGCAGACTTGTTGACTTACCTCCATGCTTTTCATTTCAGCCAGTATTTATGATGTTTCTGTAAGATTTAAAGTTTAACAAAAACACTTATGATGTGCTTTTGCCAATAAATAAAGAACAAATAAAAAGCGATTTGCACTTTTTGCATTAAACAGAATTCAACTAAGAACATTTGCCTTCATTTTCAGTGTAGATTGAAACTTGAAATTATGTAAGAATTTTTGACCAGTGACTTGAAATTGGTGTAGGTGCATTAGGAAACACCTGTCACAGGGAGAGCGAAAAAGAATTTGTATAATTTACTGAGTGGACAGCACAAGCTGATGGAACCATGGTAACTTATTGCAAAACATGTCCACTTAACATTTCATATGATAATGATTTATGTGCAAATTCGGTATCAGCTGGAGAGGCAATTACTACCAAATATGTTAGTAATACCCATTAACATTTTGACATGGATACTCATATGATCATTATTACCCATTACAAATTTTGTGTCAGATTTTTGGGTGAAAAATACTGCGTTTGTTGTTGTAACTTTAACCTCAATTTTCAAGTATTAGTTACCAAATCACAAATATCTTTCAATTGGTGTGCCAGTGGTCTAGTGACTCAGACATCAGACAGACATTTTGTCTATGGGGAGGATAATTTACACACATTATCTGATTCGCGCAAGTGGCAGCCGCTTTATATGCCTCCCAGGAATAATTAAATTGCCTAGAGTCCATTACTGGATGGGAATAAGTGCTAAATGCTTTCTATTGCTATTATTGTTTTTGTCATTGTTGTTTCAGATAGTCTTTTGCATTTTTTCTCATTCCCCATGATGAATTCCATCCCAGATCATGGATGAAAAATAAAATGTTTTGATGACTACAGTGTAATGGATATGGAATCTTCATGAATATTTATTAGGACAGTTTCACAAGTTCATGGGTTTCACAGATATAGTTTTGCTTACCACAGCATATGTGGGTGGTTTGTTTTGTATTTCATTTCATTTATTCTGATCAATTTATTTGTAGTCCGCTGTACGTATTTGGATGATAAGGGAAATATTGCACTTATCTGAACATAAGTTCAGTTAAAGGAATGATGAATTTGCCTCAGATGCGGTTTGGTGGGTGGAAGCCTTTGATCTGAGGCTAAACCCTTTGAATGAGTGATGGATGATGATGTTTACTGGTTACCCTGATGAAGGACCCGACGAGCTAAAAAATTTGGCACGCCATCAGTTTTATAGATTTTTCAGCCTATTAATTTTTCTTCATGATTGTTGGTTGTTTAGTGTAATGTGATGAATTATTTACTGTTTGATGATTATTTTTTTTCTTTCTTATCCTGATGAAGAGGCAAACTGATCTGAAAATTGTGTGTTTAAAATAATTTATCAGTTTTTGTTGTATTAATTTTTTATAATTGTTATTTGTTTATTTTTTGTATGTTGAGTTTGCTTCAGGTTGACAGTTTATGTCTTGTATGTCAAGACATTTCTGTAAAATGATGATGACGATAATGAATCAATAACTGTTTGGATCTCTCTAGACATGAAAGCTTGGTTGGATAGTTTATACACATAAATATGTGCACTCCAGAGTAGCAATTACTGGCAAATCTGTACTATAAGTCTACAACAAATCCCATAGAAGGCTTATGGACTCGAAAACTACTGAATGTATCCATATGAAATTTTTCACAGAACATTGTTGCATAAAGATCTATGAGTTTCTACTTACATAAAGCTAAAAAAAAGCTTACTGTGTTTTATGTTATTCTAAAAAGGCAATAATAATTTAATACTTAACTTGCGAGAGTATTTGATCTGAATTGTATTTTTGATAGAATGACGCAGTTAAAACACCAAGCACATTTTCTTTGAGTAACACACAGTTTAACCATCCAAAATACCAACATCGAGGTTTGCACGCCTACAATACATTTTAATTTGCAGGGCAGCAATATTGGTTTGACCTGCATTTAAATAATCTCCCACGAAGGGCGTGGGTTCTCGATTAGTATATCAAGAAGAGAACATTTTTTCAGATGTTCACATCACAAAGCTCTTGTTGCATATTTTTGTTATAAAAGATGAATGACAAGTGTCTTTAAAGGGATATCATTTTCTGCTACAGCAGCTTTCTTGCAAATTCAGGTATCCATCATTTGAAACATGATTTTGTGCTCCAGAAATTTCCAAAGAAAGAATGACAATTGTCACTCGACTGAAGTATATGAAGTGAATATCAAGCTGTATCAGTCTCAGTGTAAAGGGGAATTAATGCAATTTACCAGGGAACACCTTTTTGTGCCTAGACATTCTTGTTCAGAGTTCTGATATATGACCACATGGTCCATAACTTCTGATTTTCTTAGTGAAGTCTTCTTTGGCATATGATTCATTTCACTCTTTTGTGCATGCAGGACAATTTCTTCTTTTTCTTTTTGTGTGTTATATTGCAAAGTATTTTTTTGTAAAACATAAAATTGTAAACGGATATTTTTGTTTCATTTTAATACTTTGTGATTTAAATGAAATTTTAAAAATTTGCTCCAACACTATAATTTATTGTGTGGAATAGGAACGATATCTTTGAAATGAATTGCATGGTTCATTTCCACTTAGTGAACATTTTAATGCCTTTAACAAAGAAACTCTTTACGATGTCAGATTTTGTTGATACACTACCCACATACTCCTCTGCTATTATTTCAAGCATAAAATACTTTGTTAATTACATTTGAGATGATACATAGGAGAGTCATGGAATAAAATGTCTGTATGCTTTTGTTTTTTTTTAAGGGGTTGCAGTATTTTTTGTTAAGTATTTATCACACATGACCTTGACACTGTTTGAAAAGATGAATGAATTTTTTACTATTTGCTGTGGCATATTCTTCAATCCTATACATGTACTTTTTATTTTGTCCTTTATCATGAGTTTCACATTTAGATTCCCTTTTTTTTTTTCACTCTAGGGATTTCTGTCAATGAGTTTTTCTCATCTGAGAAACATACCAAATTCTCTGAGAAGTCTGATGGTTGAGAATGCAAATATCAGAATAAATAACAACTGTTTTAAATGGAGTATGAAAATGAAAAAACAGGGACAATCAGATTCACTTGAGACAATGATACTCAATGGATAAAAGTATGACTTATGTGTTGTGCTTCTCAAGGGAGTATGGGTTCTAAAGAGCAATTAGTAGAACATGCACTGGCGCTGTGCATATAGAATAAATGAAATCCAAAGTAAGAATTATGAAGTGTGGAAAAGCTTGATAAAGGAAAAACATACAATCTTAATTTAAGAAACATGCTAGTTAATGACCTCACAGTGAACTTTGCGTAATATTGGTGAACCCTTATCAAAGTAAGAATGTCAAAGTATTAAAAAAGAGTCAGTAAAAGACTTCTCATGCCTGTAATTCAATAGACATGACGAATAAATCCTTATCTAAGTATGTCTGGAAAGAGGAAATCACTCATAGAAGAATTATGTCTCTTACTTCAATAAAAGCACCTTTAATTGACTTTAAACTACACATTTTTTTTTTCTGTAATGTGAATCTTTGTCAAAGTATGACTGTTGAAGTATGGAAACGGAAAATTGGTAGAAGAGGAGCTCATGCTCGGAATTTAATAAACGTGCCTAAATTGACCTCAAATGCACATTTTTCAAAGGCATAAGGAACTCCTTGTCAGTGTAAGAATGTGGAAGCCATAATAGAAAAATCAGTGAGAGAAGAGCTAACTGTCTTAATATAATAGAACATGTCACATGAACATGCCAGTCAGTGACTTTATATTGAACATTTTCATAGCTTTGATGTAGCCATATTAAAATAAAAATTTGAAGTCTGAAAAAAAAAAAACCAAACCAAAAACATGTAACAGAATATTTGTCAATGTTAACACCGCTGTTAATCTGTATCTATGCTTGAGCTAAAAAAAAAAGGACAAACAAAAAAAATTATGCCTGATGACTACATTTGAGAATGGGAAACGTACATGGTAGGAGTATTAAGTTAATTTTCTCTCTTTTATTTTTGTTATGCTCCCGGCCATATTTCCAAAACAGGCTCTGTGCTGTCTACAGCTTCATTTTCCAAAAAGTTAAAAGAATGAAGATACACATTCAAAATACATCCAAAGTCTAGTTTGAGTACTTTCATTGATGTTCTATCACAAAGGACTAAATCCAAACCACAAGTTTTCTCAGAATTTGAATGTGATCATTTCGTACTATTTGCATTTCCACTTCTCATTTGCATGTTTGTGGTGACGATAGTATGATTTCTCTATATCTGAGCCAAAGAGCAAAAAAATTAGACAGGCACATGCAAAATCTGATGTGATCTCTTACATTTCCTCATGTTTTTGTACAGGTAATTGGCAACATCAACCTGCCCTCAGATCTGAACTTGATCAACCAGAAGCCTTGGGCCACAGCACAGATTGTGGACACGGTAAGTTTGTAGCTTGAACCCCATACCTTTTTTCCTTTTTTTTGATGAATATTGATGGCTGACTTACATTTTTGTACATGAATTGTCTAGGGAATGCCTTCTTATCTAATTTTACTTTTGTGCCCTTGTAGTTTTCTTAAGGTGACCATTCCTCCTTATGTAATGGAGCTAGAGATGGTCATTCAGTTTTTTGTTATCCTTGGTTTGAGGATCCTAAGACAAAATTTGGCGGAGGAGTAGGAGGAATGAAAGGGGGAATCATCCGTCAAATTTAAGCAAATCTAGCCTGAATTTGTATCTTTTGTGGAAGTTTGCCCTTTACGATCACTGTTTTTTTTTCATTTAGGCTTCAATGGTTGCTCAGGGAAATTGCAAACTGACACCGCTTGCTTTTGTTATTTGTGAAAATTTGTAGTGAGAAAAAACTTTTTAGTGGTAAATCTAGACTCACTTCTGCTTGTGTTTTACTGAAATATTGTTCATACTTAATATTGTTCATACTTCATTTTGTGAGGCTGCCTTGAGGGAGGGGTATTGCTTCTGTTAATTCATCAAACCAGCTTGTTATTTATAGAACATCTTGAGTATATGCAGCTTTCTTAAGGTGTCTCTTCTTGATGATTATTACACTAGTTCATATCACGGCATGTTTGACTTTCCTCCAACCTTTCACCAAAAAATTAATCAGCAATTCACTAAGAATTGAATGTACTTGTTTGAATATGAAAATACCTGTATTTGTACATGTGCGACAAACTTTTATATGGCTTTGATGCTGCGTGACTAGATTGACTATAAAGATCATGTAGCCAGCTGATAGAAATAGTAGTGATGCATAACCAAAAACATTAGTGTGGGTTTTAACAGTTGTTGCCACAGACCACCTGTTGATGATAATGAAGATCTTCATATTTGTGCACTTTCTGTGTTTTTTTTTTACCTTTTAAAAGCAGGAAAAAGCACTGAGTTGAAGAAGACATGTTTTTGTCCTTTTCTTTTTCTTCTTGTGAAACATGGCACACATAGCAGGCACCAAAGGTTTCCATTTTCTTTTATCTCCGCAATCATCTGTTCAACTGTTTTAAGATGTTTGATGTCCATAGTTCTTTCATCTTGGGGGTTGTTTGTAGCCTTCTACTTTTTCTTCATTCTTTGATCCTCTAGACTCAAGAACAGCCCTTCAGAATGTCCTCTCATCTGACAAAAAGAGAATTATTACAGTTTAATGTAAATGAGCTATTCTCATGTTATTTGATGAATTTAAATTGACTGCTTGATAGATGTTATGAAAGTGCAGATACATAGTTATTAAAGCGCGTCCACTTTTCATAGTAATATTGGAGAACATAGTTATATAGCAGTTTGGATTAATATTATAATATCATGTCACAAAACTACTTCCTGCCACTCCACCCTCCCCCCCCCCCCCCCCTTTTTTTTTTAAAACAGCATCAAACCTACAAGATAGAATTTCGTACATAAATATTATGGATAGTTGCATTCAGAGTAATGTAGTTATTGGTACATAAGTGAATATTAATGTGGGTAGCCTATCAGTATTAATGTGTGAGAATTTACTATGATAAATGTGATCATTTGAACTATTTAAATGCTTTGTGATTTGTCATTGGTGTGGGCAGCTCATTAGGCATAGCTATTGTTGGCATCTGTCAGTCTTGAAAGACAGCAATGTCATCCTCTGTAGAGTTTTGTGTCACTCTCCCTCTTTGTTTCTTTGCCTCAGCCTGTCTTAGACTTTTCAAATTGGAAAAGGCCTTGCTGCATACTTTTTCTCTGATCCAGGCACTCAGAGGCTATGGTTTCCCATCTTCTGAGACCATATTCTAGAGCCTTTTGATCTGTCTTGCAGAATTTTTGAAGCAAAGCTGTGATCTGCCTATGATGTGCTCTCCTTGCACTGGTTCTTCTGCAGGGAAAATCTTTTGGGATTTGGCCATCATCCATTCTTAGATTCTGACACATGAACAAAAATTCAGCAGTATATATGAACTGGGAATTCCACATCACTCCAGGACTGGATTCTTTGGAACTTTGTAAAAAGTCTGTGATGGCACGAAGTGTGGAGATATTATTTTATTGCCTTTGAAGGGCCTAATTGAATTTCTTTTTATTTCCATGCTTGCTTGGTCCCTTAATCTTGTACAGACTGGTGGATTGCCACAGGAGGCACTTCCTCACCAGCTTCTCCACTTTTGTCCGTTGCATGCGAGAGGTGAGGGCTGGTGTCTCTGCAACAGTTGTGCCAGTTCTTGATGTTGGGTGCTTATCTCCTTTGCCTGCGTCAAATTCACACTGCAGATTTTGTTTAAATATCACAAAATCTCAGTAGGGATGTGAATTCAGAATCCTGTCTCAAATGTCTGGGTCACAGCTATTAAAGCAAGTGTCAAAAATCATCATTACTCATGCATTACTCATTTGACACTTTGTGTTGTTCGTGGGTTTATCGCAAGATGAAGATAAATAATTTGCAAGGGTTGTAGAGGTATCTAACATACATGAACAGAAAGACACAGAGTTGAATAAGACAGCCAACAAACATGTCCCTGTGCCATTAGCCAAAAAAGTGAATAAATAAAAAAGCAGAGAAAAGAAAAAAAAAACAGCAACAAAAGAGTGTAGAGGCATTTTTGACTTAGGAAGGAGAAAAAGAGATGTGATGAAATAATTCATTATCATGTCACAAGTAGTGGAGCACATAATGCTTTAGAAATCCTATCACATTTGTTTCTCTAGTTATACAGTAGTTTTTGTTTGTTTTTCTTAATTTATTGTTTTCTTCATTGAATCCTCAATTATCATCCTTTTCTTTCAGCCAAATCCACAACGGCTCCATGTGAGAAATAAATCTGTTTTATCTAGAAATTCAAATGGCACTTTATTTTCACTTCCTCAGTGCATTTTCCACAAATACAGGGGTCAAATCATATTCAAGAATATAAAAAAAGTACACTAAAAGCCAATTCACTTCCTTGCTGAGAATCATTTCAATGAATGTATCACTATTTTCTGTTATCTTATAGATCTGACTCTGTACTTGACACATTATACACCTGATTCTGATCTAACAAATTGTGGACCTGATTCTGAAATTACAAATTGTACACCTGATTTTGAACTAACAATTGTGGACCTGCTTGTGAAATAACACATCATGGACCAGATTCTGAAAATACAAATGGTAAATCTGATTCTGATTTTTCATCATAAACATGTTTCAGGGTTTGCATTAAATAAACTCATTTTAATTTGGCTCTGAATTTTCTGATTGTATCTTTTGGGAACTTGGTTCTGGTTCTGAGTATTCACACTGCAGAACAGAACTTCTTGTGGACTTTATTCTGAATCTTCATACTTTCATCTCTGTTTTTGAAGTTACTCACTATAGACTTATTCCAGAACTTACAATCTGCAGATTTTGCTGTGACCTTGTTGCAGACTTGATTCTGAATTTATATGTTACAGATGTTCTCAACATTACTGTGGACTTGACTCTGAATTCATGCCTCATAGACTCTCTTTCTGAAATGTTTGATTCTAAATGCACTTGATTCTAAATTTACACATAAATCCAGAAATGAACATTTGATTCTAAAAGTGAAATAATTCAATGTTATTGATATCTTATTATGATGATCCAAATCAGATTTAAGCCAGCCTCTTGGGTATGGCTTATCATGCTCTGATAAGTAACAAGTCTCAGGTATTGACTGCAATACTTTATTGCATAGTGTATAGGTGACTAGAAATTCATTCAACGGCTGATTAAGGCAGATGATCAAGTGCATTGCACACTGGGATAGTTTAGACTTCCGTGGCGTTTTATGGGCTCATCTTATCATATGTAGTTTAAAACGGTCACCCTGGGCTCTGATCTAGCACCTACTGGCACTGTTGCTTTCATTCAAGAAGTGTCAATAGGCCAGTTGTGCTCTGGTCTTACAGAGAAACATCCCCACAGTGTGTGGACTGTGACTGTCAACTGACAGTTTAGATTGCTCTGACTTCAGAGGTGATGTTCAAGAAACCCACTTCCCAAGTCATTCTCTGAAGGACCTGTTTGGCAAAACAAAGCCACAGGCCATCCTGAGCTTTTTTATGCCAAGTTAGCCTGTACACCAGAATTTGAGAAGAACACCAGAAACATATAACTTGGTAGGCATATTTCTGAAGAAAGGGGCCAATTTCCATAAAAACTCCCTCTTTATACCTTTGTGTAAAAATTAATTTCAGATGAAAATAGATATTCAGCACATATTGTTGTTAAGCCTAAAGTGTTATTTATTTAAAAGTTGGAACATTGTACAAACACTTACTTAGATATAAGTGCTTTCCTTTGATAGTTTCAAGCTTAAAGTGATTAATAGCATTGCCTCTGTATCTAAGAGAGCCAGAATTTGTCTTTGGTCAAAATATATGCAAAGTTCCTTGTCTGTACTCCACTGGGAATAGATTGTCAAATTCTTTTGAGGGTGTTTTTCATTGAATATAGGACTTACAGCCACCCACTCCCTCAGTTTGTTGTTTCTAGGGTAAACATGCTGTGCTTTTGTGAAAAAAGTTACTGCAACTAAAGAAATCTTCAATAAAAAATTGAAATCATATTTTCTTTCCTTGAAATTTTATTTTGCATCTGTCAGAGATAAGTAGCTTAGATATTTTGTAGCTGATCAAAAGTTGACAAAAAGAAAGGTAAATTATTGAGCGTTATTGTTGTTTGTAGCAGATGGTAGTGAAAACACTAAACAGGCGATTAACAATGCTATAGATTCAAATTCATTAAATGCAGTTGTTGTGAAAAAAGATCAGTCACAGTTTGATTTTCCATCACCCACTTTTTTGTTTGTTTCTTCAACAGGCAGAAATGGTGAGTGGAATTACCCTCTTCTTTTATTCACATGGCTTAGGAGAAAAGAAAGGACTGTATTACTACTGAAAAAAATGTGAAATATTTTGTTGAGAAAGCATTGTCAGTTATGGGTTGAATGTGATTGTCCCCAAAAAGCATCTTTCCAGACACAGATAGAATTGCCCACCTGATTGTGAGATAGATGGAAACTGAAAAAGGCACAAAAAATGTAACATACCTTGTCTATTATATATACCTGACTATTCAAAAAGAAGCAAATATTGGATTAGCGAGTGAAATTAGTCCATGTCAAATTTTCAATATGTAGAGATTACAATCCCAACGGAAGGTGAAATGTGTGACTTGACTCTAGTGAGAAAATATTTTAACGGCAGATTTTCTGTGCCAAGATTAAGTCTGAAGTTAATTCCTGTGGTCCCATAGTTTGTAGTGAAATCTTATTTTCTTAATTTCTGTAGGATGTGACCCATTTGGCCTAGATCCACAGTAAATTTTTGTGCCCAAAATGACTATATTTTGATAAAATTAAACATACAGAACATGAAACTGGATTAGTATTTCATGGACCAGGGATACTACATTCAGTTTTCTTGAAATTCATGAGATTAATTTTTTTTTAAAGTGATATTGATAATGACCCAGCCTTTTTGTTGATAAATTTTTCTTCCAGTACCTGAGTTCATATGGGTAATATGGAAAAGCAGAGGGTATATTAGGGCAATCTTATCTGATTGGTTATTTTTTTTTTGCTGGTCTAGTTTGTTGTTTGTATAGTGCACACCACTTATATCGACATTGCTTATAAAGACATTTCTCTTTTATCGATATGATTTTTCTAAGTGCGGATTTTTTCCTCTTTATTTGTTAGTAAATAGATTCCTCTATATCGACCTCCTCTCCTTTCGACTTCTCTTATATCGACATGTCGATTAAACTCGCTGAGCGTTGCAGTCCTTATTTTTGTGCACAAATAGCCTCGTCCCTTCCCGCTCGCTTAAACTAGGAGTAGAGGCGAGCTGTGTGCCCTTTGTGTGTCAGTTTCACAAGCTGGGTAAGGAGAGGAGTGGAGTGATGGGCACAATAGACTAACAAAACCACATTGTAACCTGGTGGCTTCACTGAAAGAGAAACACTACAGAGGTTTGTGTTTAGTTTGGAATACAATCAGGGAGTGGGGGGAGAGGGGTTGTCGTGTACACATGTGACGCGTTTAATTACACATTCATCCATGTGCTGTCTAGATCTAGTCTGACATGCAGTGAACTGGTCTCGTATCTCATAATCATACGACCGTTAGGAATCGCTTGTATCAGTAGAGGGACACAGCTAAACAAAAAAACAAAACCGACAAATGTGAAAGCCCAGACTGTCCTTTTTGAGGGCCAAACAATCATAACAAAAAGTTCAAAAAGATAAAAGAACGGATGCTAATTTTATCGATTTTTTTTTTTTTAACCAAGGGCAATAACTATCAATATTTCGATCGTGGCATAGTTGCTTTTTCTTACGTGAAAATACAGCACAATTACTTGCTATTAACCCACCTTTGCAACGAAAGAACACCATCTTAAAGAGGTTTCTCTCGTATCGACTTTCTCCTATATCGACACAAAATGTCTGGACCCTTACATGTCGATATATCAGGTATGCACTGTATGCTTATTTGTGTATTTATTTTCAATACGAGCTTTGCTTTTTTCTGTATTTAATCTTGAGCTACATGACATTTTTTGCTAGACGAAGGCTTAGTTCTAGAGGAATTGCATGAATACAGTCAGGGAAATAAACATAGCCTATACTATACTATAACACCAATGATTTACTTCATTTTCACGTGACGATGTCAGATTATTTTGCCTACACACACATATTAAATATGAGTGATATATGTGTGTCATAGTACTACGATTATTGTTGGCTTAGATGTCTGGTTAGATCTAGAACTGAATGAAAATATAAAGCTGTTCATCTGATTGGAGGTGGAGTGACATAAGTACATTGCATTTTGACTCTGATAAGAATAGCAGTCTAACTATCTGTCAGGAGATGGTCTTTCTTTGATTAGGAATAGAGTCATATAAATACATTCCATTGTTAAAAAGAAGAAAGAAGGAAAGATATAAAGATGGAAGGAAGGCAGGAAAGAAGGAGGGAGAATGAATCAAAGAAGGAGGAAAAAGGAAAAAAGTAAAGTAAGAAAAAAAGAAAGAAAGGAAGAAGAATTGTTTTCATGACAACACACAAAGAAGGAGCCCATTTCGCAGGCTGCAGTTCTGCTGAGTTAACTGGCACCATACATTGAGGCAGATAGGCCTAGATCTTATCTGTAGTCTAGACAGTTGTTTCATTGCCACACTCAGGGCAGCCATGAAACTAGATATCTCTGACAACAACATGAAAACAGTAAACAGAACTCTGGCTGACATGAAGAGTAGATCTGAACAACAAACAAAACTTAGGCCAATGTGAAGAAGAGGTCTATTGACCTCCCTTGTTATCAGGCTTTTGAAATTGTAGATTATTGCGAACAACTATAGCATATTGTATAAATATTATGTTTTATCACTATTGAAAGCACACCAAAAAAGGGTAAATATCTGGTTATTATTTTTTTGTGTGTGTTGATTGGTAGCGGCAGGAAGAGAGGGGAGAGGGGGGGAGGAGTCACAAATCTCATATCAAGAGGTTACCAACATGAATAACTCCACGAATCCCAAAGTGACTTTTAATGCAAACTCATAGTACTGTCCAAGGAAAGGAGTTGAATTTCTCTGGTTTGACAATAAGATCATTTGTGCTGATTGAATATTGGTCTGCATTGACTGTCTGTGCTCTGAAAGGCGGTTTCTCATGTAAAAACCCCAAGCATAACTTCAACCTTCAGTCTTTTGAAGCTGTTCCTGTGTGTCAAATGAAAGTAGAGATCTCTGGCCAATGTGAAGCTGTAGAGGGTTAATAGATAATGATCTCTTGATACATGAAATTCATGACCCAACCATAGATCATTTCAGCCAGGTCAAGCACTGTGGTCATCTTTAGTCAGACCAGTAACCAATAGCTTTTAGGAACTTGAGACAGTTATATGTCAAGTTACTGAAATCAGCTCAGGCTCAGTGCAGTCCTCTTTTTTGTCAGATGGAACCTGTCATTAGGACACTTGACATGGCCTGTCCATTTGTCAGCAGCTTGAGGTCATTCAGTCATGTTTTGGTCAGCTGGAAGCTGTTCATAGGACAGTAACATGGCATTTACTGTTCTTATTCATGAGACCAAGCTCCGCTTTAGCTTTTATCAGACAGGACCTGTGCCAAGGACAATGACACATCAGTTCACTGTCCCTTTTTCTATCAGGTCAAGCTGACTCTGGTTATGTTTTGCCAGACAAGACCTATGCTTAGAACAGTGACATGTCAATGACCTGGACATTTGTAATCAAGCTTTGCTTATTGCGGTCATATTTTTTCTGTCAGACGACTTCTGCTTAGGATAATGACCCAGCAGACTGTACTGTACATTGATGTTATTATAATATCAGATAATAAGAATATTTAAAATATTTGTCTAACAGCCCATGTAAAGACTAAGACACACATGATGTCCTTCTCTTACTCAGATGTTTTCGCCAAGGAAGTGGTTGTTACTTAAAAACAAATTGTTAAAAAAAACAAAACTTAGAATTCAGTGTTTGTGATTGCTGTTTTGGGGAGGGGTCATATTGGTCAAATGAGGATTGATTTTGACAGGCAAATTATCTCCCTGTGCCAGATACAATATGTAAGAGTTGTTGAAACAATGTTGCAAAGAGGAACATTTCACCTTTGCCATCCTAAAGAAATATCATAGAAAAATTGGGAAAAAAACATACAGCATGTAATGGAACATAAGTCTCTCACAGTTATAATTTTATCAGATTTTTCTGTGGTTAACACAAAAACTCCTAAATTTCTCCCCAAACACTTCTTCTAGCCCAGCTTTTTATACATTTAAAGCCAAGACAATTCTACCCAAAGAATTTAAAGATTACATATATATATATCATGAGATAAAAGAACAAAATAAACACTACTTAACAACCTGTAGTATGACTGGCAGGCAAAAGGAAACACTTGTGCTATTGAAAAACAGTTCTTTTTTTGGTCAAGGTTTTGTTGAAGTAGTAGGCTGACTTTGTGGGCCATTTTTAACCTCAGCCGAGATATCTGAAATGTTTTCTGTCTTATCGTGTGACATGTAACCGACAAATCCCATAAAACTGCAGTGCATGACTGACTTGAGATCAAAATGGAGCCAGTTTAAACCTGTTTGCAAAAGGCAAAACAAAAGATATCTTATCTGCCAACACATGCTGGGGCTCTTTGTCGGTGGTTTCACCTCAGACTATCAGAGTTCATCAAGAGGTCATGAAGATGAAATGAAAGTCATCATAATTAGGGTATTTTTCAAGAGGAATTTGAAACCAGAACAGTGACATAATATGCTAGGACTTTGACGTGTGGTCTCTTTTAATTTTATGTCAAAAGAATGATTTCTGCCGCCGGGCATTGAAAATCCAATGAATTTATAAGTACTGCACTATACAAAAAAAAAAAAAAAAACATTGGAACAGAGCATAATGTCTTAAAAAAAATAAATAAATAAAAAATGTGAAACAGACAACTGTTGAATTTTAGTTAGGTCACAGACTTTAAGCAGTCTTTTCCAATTATGGTCAAAACCATTTAATGGCAAGGTTGTCCTTAGCAAAGAAGAAAATATTAACTAATTGGTTATAGTAACTGACTCTAGTAATTGTGGAGTCAAATGAGCAAGTAACCTCCAGTTGTGAAAATCTCCGGTTATGCACACACTTACATCAATCGTAGCAGGGCCTTTAAAAAAATATCAAATTGCACTGTGTTTTTTCATTTACTTTATAGTTTTACCTGGATTTAAGTCTTTAGCCTCTTGCATAGTTGCGTTTCAGATTGATGATGTGACATTCCCTCGTTCCGCTGTTCAACCACAGTTTTTTTCCTGATATAGTGAATGTGGAGAAAGCGTTAACACTGTCAAATCAGTGATAAACTATAATGTCCATTAGAATAGCAGTCACGTACACCTAGAGATAAAATAAAAACTCACTGATATGTAGAGCAAATATATGGTATTTATGAATTTGTGAATGCAAAATATCATCATTGCGTGGAGATTATATTTAAAGTAGACTGGCTATTCATTCACTTATTCTTACAGTCTAATGTGACATTTTCATCACACTTTGCTCTCTGTACTGTAAGAATCTTCCACTGTGTGCACTGGCATCTTTTCAGTATAATTTTTGTTAACCATATCAGCTTGTATTCTGCTCAGATTCTGTATCTCTGCATTTAATATCTTTTGTTTTTTCCATCCTACATACCTTTCATCTGAGAAGAAGAATGTTCAGAGTATTCAATTGACAACCATTCACCACAAAACAGGTTTATCAGAGCTTTTCACATATATCTTGCAGTCATTCAAGGTAATATGTTGATTTTCCACCAACTTGAATTTTTACTATCACGTAAAACCTTAACTGTAGCCAGAGATACTGCAAGTTGAAGACACAGAAGAAATCTAAGAAGAAGCACCTAAATCTGTACATTCATCTCAGTATCCTGATAACTTATAATCTTATCCTAGGAGCAATATTTTCATATTCAGAGTTAAATGTGAAAAGCTCAGATAAACCTGTTTTGTGGTGAATGGTTGTCAAATGAATACTTTGAAGGTCAATCAATTAAAAGAGATAATTTCTGCATTGATATCAGATCACCTTCATCATACTCAACCCTTGACTTCACTGTTTGAGTCCAGCGACTTACGTTTGACTCAATCTGACTGAGACAGATATATTTTGCTCTGTTAGTGGTTTCCATAGTCAGTGCCAATCAGTCAGTGATTGTAAATATTTTGTTTGTATCTAACAGATGACCAAAGTCAACAAACTATTGATTGATCTTCCAACTGAGAGTTCAGTGGTCATCACGTCAGCTGATACCGTACTAAGAGAACTTTTCAGTCATCGAGGTGGGTATCTTTGGTGGTGTGGTACAAATGGTGAGTTTTTACACCCAGTGATGAAGTTTGTGGAATGACATGGACAATGACCAAAACTATAACACTGAGAGTTTTGAAATGTCATTTGCATTTAATGAATGGGTGGAGATTAATCATTTTGGTGGCCTTTTTAGAGAAGATGATATCTCCATTCTTTCATTCAGTGTGAATAACATCTCCTTATCCAGAAAAACCAGGAAATTTGTTTGATGTGTTTACACCATAGAACTGAAGATGTCATACATGTGTATTCCTCCCAAACAAGATCTATGTACAGCTCTGAGAATGTAACTGAAACACTGAGTTTAACAATTCCAAGTTATAAAAACAGAATGAAAAATAAAATGTCATTTCTATGAAAACTTGAAGATAAAAAAAAATAAGGGAGACGCTATTTGTTATGTTACATTCAGGCATATATAGGTAAACATACGGACTATCATATGACAAAACTTGTTAAATTTAGAAAAAAAAAATCAGCTCAATTTCACCTTTGGTAGTCACTTAATCTTGGACCAGACCACTGTAAAGTTCCACATTGATCTCTGCATCGTCAGCTGGCGACAAACCCGAAAATTCATTTTGTCTCTATGTGCAGGATCTGGGACATTCTTCCGCGCTACAGAGGCGATTCACAAGTATACCACACTGAAAGGCATTGACTTGGATATGCTACGAGTGTTGCTCAATAGGTTAGTAGAAACGGAGATGTGACTCGTCATAGGAAAATGACTTGCATCTAGTATCCTTAAGTCACCAAGATAACGATCCCACAGATGGTTGAAAAGCTTAATAAAATGTAAGGGCACAGAATTGATAATCAAAACTCTGTAGAAAGTGACTCATTTCTAGTATCTTTTTGACACAGAAATTGATGTGTGACTATCTTTGGAAAGATGATTTGTGTCTAGTCTTATTGCACAAAAATCTGAAAAAAAGAAAACTTGCTGACTCTACTCTTTTAGGGAAACAAAAATTGACACCGTTTTGAGACTTCATTTTGTGATTATTATTTCATATATCCAGTCCAGAAATCTATTATTTATTGAATTTTGGCTGTAAGTCAAACATTCTGATTATCGTATTAGTAAGTTAAAAAGTTTTCACTTGAGGCATAAGAAAATCACATGTAGTCATGGTAATGCTTCTTGTATAGGCAGAGGTTTGAATAAATTAGATCTGTCATATTAGAACTTAGATAATGTATCATGTGTTTCTAAGATTTTAATTTTTTTTTATGTGTATTTTGTGAAATTTCAGATCATATTTCATTGTGGCATGTGCTATCCAACTTTGTATGTACTATGTTTTTTTCTAAAATTGTTTCCTTTTATGTAATACCATTTCTGATATTTTCCACTGTTAAATGTAATTATTGTATCCAATATCATGCCTGTTTTAACACTGTCATGCATATTTATTTTACAGGTCTTTCATGGTGGAAGTTCTGGACACCTATTTTGACAGTATTTGTGACCAAATTCATGCTATCTATTTGTCAGAGTCGTAAGTTATTACTTTATATTTTTTTAGTGATGATGCTGCTTGAAAATGTACATAGATTTGCTGCCTGCTTTTGAGGGATGTGAAACAATTTCAGTAAGTTTCTTTCAAATTTGATACGTGTGTCTGTTGTCCGAAACTGAATACAAATATGCTTTAGTTTATAGTTCACAGAATTTTTAAAATTACCAGAAATATATTTCTGCAATTTTCCACAAAACAATTTTTTTTTTCAAAATTACAGAACATTAGATTGAACATACTTTGTTTTTGTTCTTCATTGTATTAGAAAGATTTTTGTTAAATTAAAGTACACTTGTTGAAAAATGCATGCAAAGAGCTGCAAGATTCAGAGATGACAGGTTTGATTGTTTTGTGCCACTTGGTTCCCCAGGTACAGTGGTGTGGCCATCGTGCTACGCTGTGAGGAGCTCGGGGTGCCATACCTGTGCAAGTTTGCTGTGACCAGCAAGGCTCAGGGTCTGGGTACAGGCGAGATGTTGTGGGACGCCCTGATCACCAACGAGCCCAGCTTGTTTTGGAGATCCAAGACAGTCAATCCCATCAACACCTGGTAAGTGTGGCAGGAAAATGCTCAGGTTGTGCAATAGGATGATGGATGGAAATTTAGACTTTGGTTTTGACGGTATTGCTGATAAAATTCATGCCGTCTATTTGCCGAAGTCATTAATTGTTACTTTTATACTTTTTGGTGATTCTGCCTCTCCATATTCCATGATAGAGCAAAAATTTTTTCTTTATTCTGTTTTTGGGAGGTTATTTTCCTACCAACATGATAAACCTATTTTCAAGTTTATGAAAACTTCTGGATTAAGGTATATTTGATGTAGCCTGGACAATTTAAAGTTAAAGAAAAAAACAAAACAGAAACAAAGAAAACTAAGGGCAAGTGAACAAGAGGTAGAAAAATAAAACAACATCTCAAAAACTTGAAAATTATCTTGTCCCAGATTTTGCATAATATTGATTTATTAAATCTCAGTCAGAGTTCTTGAAGAAAATTTGACTGGCCCAAATCAAAGTTTATTTAGGGTATAGGGAGATTTTTTTTATACCAAGGTATAGCCATATAGTCTTCTTAAATATTTAAGAAGACTGGTTTGTAAGTTATGATCATTTTCACTCCAGGTACTTCAGAAAATGCCAGGGTTCTTGGCACAACCCACTGTGGACAGTCTTCTGGTAAGTCCTGTATTAGCTTTAATGACTTGTCTTTATGTATTGTTGGGATAATAACAAAGCATTACTATATTGGGGGGGGTGCAGATCCTGAGAGGCTTTTTTTAACCACTTCACTGCTATAAGACATATGAGTACATCATTTGAAGATCTATCTCATGTGCTAAAAGACGTATATGTACGTCCAATTCCAACCATCTCACCGGCTCAGTCATCTGCTCGCTCTTATGCATAATTAACTCCGCCCACTCGGCTCCAGCCGAACGTGGACCAATAGGCGGCCGTCCTCTTTGCCAGGAGCAATCCACGGCATCGGCTATTACTGAATGTTATGTGAAAATTACATGTATAACGCTGACTTGGCATCTAATCGCTACCTCTTGACTCGTCCCCCAATCCATGGCATGCGGCATCTATCAAAAGATTCTACATATTGATGTGAAACATGCTGGCCAGTGGTCGGAACATCAGAGTCCTTTAGTGTCTCAAGCTTTGTTTTACCCCGTCAAACCTTCCTAATATCTATGCTAACATCCTCAATCCGGCGATACCTAAAGATGGGAAGTGAGAGAGAGAAATAAAGAGGGACTAAGAATGATTGAGTGAGTGAGAGAATTAGTGAATGAGTAAGTGAATAAATTGGTGCGTGAACCGTCAAGCGAGTGACGAGAGTTGGTCTGTTTGTTGTAAGTCGCTGCCCTGTTTCTGTGTGATTTTAGGAGCAGATACGCTTGCGACTTTTGAATCTGAAAAATATGTAGAT
>JBCEWB010126634.1:0-11357 GCA_039654565.1 Peronia peronii | reverse complement strand
ACAACAACAACAACAACAACTGTAACAGCAACAAAGAGCTCATAGGAGAAACAGATATTATTTGACAATACTGAACAGATACGAGTCTACACTTTGTTGCACTGTTTTGTCTGTCTGTTTTCTGAAAAAGGAAAACTGTCTGTAATGAAGACAGACTGGTAATAGCAACAGGAAAATGCCCCTCTCTATATTCGATATGACGATCTCTTTCCTAAACAATCATAAAATAACAGTGGCATTTACTTCAAATGAAAAATTTCATTTTTTAAAAAGAAATTGTAACATTGATCGGTTTTATTTCTGCAGTCGAAATTATATCCTCATCTTTATTTACAGGGAAGTATCAAACAGTTTTGTTTTAACGTTGATTGAGATCTTAAACAATAGCTAAATTTACAATGATTTGTTTTCTCTTGTACTCGAAATTGTAGCATTATTGCATTTCAAGTATCTCTTTGTGATTCGCTCAGCCGCCAACTTACCTGACTGCTTTGGGAACTAAATCCTGCCCCCATCATCCATAGGGCGTGCAGTGCGATATAATATCTGCAAGGCCATTAAGCTCAGACTGAGAGAAAATCCTTGGTCATTTCGTCCACTAATCACAGCTTTTTCTTTTTCTCCCTCCACTTCTCCAGTCTTCCTTCCTGTCCGGCTCCCTTTCTGTCTCTCTCACCCATCCCACCCCACCCACCCCTTGTCTTTCTCGGCTTGGAATCTGTTTGCGTGCGTGACTTTTCAGCTGCTGCAGGCGTCTCAAGGAAGATGGAACCCAAATATGGAGGCCCAAACAAGCTAAATTGAAGAACCTTTTGGTCCGAGCGGGACCAGGTTCGATTCGTAGAAGCAGAAATCTGCGAATGAGTGACCAGAGGATGTCGCCTCATCTGTATATCACTGGACTGTCCACAGCGGATAATAATGAAAGACCTTTATTGTAATCGTTCAGCCGGATTTTTATCTTATATTATTATGTATTTACTACTTATCAAATTTTGCATCTCTTCTAGACTTTATTATGCTACTGTCTATCTAATATTTTTTAATCACTTTCATTTTTTTTTTATATTCACTTCTATTTACTGTTTTCTATAGCAGTGTTAGGATGATTTTTTTTAGAATGTGAGGTCTCTGTCACGGTGTAAGCCGGACTATCCTTTAAGTATAATATGTTTATCACACACTGAATTGTGATTTTTCGTAAGATCTGTCCACATTCAGATTATTGAGGCTGTTTGAATCTTGGCTTCTGAAAATACTTTGCTGCGCCACTGATCACATATCTATACTATAAATCTGCAACAAAACCCACAATAGGATTATGGACTCAAAAACTACTGAATGGATCCATATGAAATTTGGCACACAACATTGTTGCATATGGATCTGTGTTTCTATGAACATGAGCAAAAAAAAAAAAAAGCTTTTCATCTTTGACGTTCTTCTAAAAATGCGATAACAATTGAATAATAAACTCGCGAGGATGCTTGATCCGAATTGTACGTCCGATAGTATGACGCGTTTAAAATACGTTTTCTTTGAGTAACATTGTTTAAACAACCAAAATACCAACATCGTGGTGCGCACGCTCGCCATACACTTTGAGTCGCAGGGCTATGTTTAAAAAATCTCCCACGGAGGCCGTGGGTTCTCTTCTCGTGATGTGATATTTTATTATGGCTCGTTTCATTAACTGAACTGTATTTTTTTTTTAGATCTCTTCTGTACAGCTCAAATTATAAGTTTTCAGCAAGTCATTATTCAACACTTTTTGCACACGAATTCTGCATCAGATTTCACTTCAGTATCGATTATCTACTGTGCAAGTAAGAAGGTCTTTGTGGAAATAAATCTATTATAATCTATCTTAATCCTCGCAATGCCATTGTGTCTTCAAAGATTTATGGAGAACTGAAAGTTAAGATATTTACTGAAGACCATTATTTGATTCTGAGCTATGGGATTCCTTTGATAATAATTCTTTATCAGGATTATCTGAGACATAACTTCCTCAGAGGCTCAATTCTGCAGGGTTCTTTAGTACCAGGCCTTTACTCTTCTTGATTACTTTAAGATATAGCACTTGTATATGGCAGTATGGTCTAAATACAACAGAAGATCGTCATGTTTCAGTACCATTTAGGGGAGGTAAGCACGGAATAAAATGTCAGACAGAGGTTATAACAAAGTTAAAAGAAGTATGGAATCAGACAGTGTTTGCTAAACAATAAATGAAATGATATCGAAAGAAATATATTGCATCCAACATATAGCTTTAAGAAAAGACTATTCTCAAAACGTGAGAACAAGGGCGATGAATGAAGGGAATACTTTTGATAAGACATTGAGAAGCAGATGAAATAAATATATGCATATCAAAGTGTGCAATGTTAGTAGCATATCATGGTACCTCTAACAACAGTTTTGTTAAAATGTAAAAGATTGGAACGAGGAATACTAACTTCAAGCGTACCTTTTATGTAAACTTAAAGATTGTTCTGTAAATTAAATTTGGATGGGAAACATTCAGCATTTTCTGACCACAATTTTTGTGTTGGGTTGGGGTAGGAAACAGTGATCTTAGAATGCACATAAGATAATCATAAAATGTTGATTAGCTATTTATTTAGATATATGCATCTCTATAATTGGTCATTTTCTGCTGTCCTTGATTAAAAAAGAAAAAAAAAAAGCGCACACCACTACAACCAGCGCAAATGTGAGGACACATCCTAGGCTCACAGGAGGAAACCTGTTCAATAAAGATAAGTGAAACACTGATATTGACCACAGTCGCTAGGAAAGTTCTGTGACTTCAGTTTGTCCCACTCTCTGAAATAATTCATATGTCAGTACATTTTTTTTCCTGTCTGTTTGACCTACATAGGTGGGAAAATAAATGGTGTTCTGGAGAGGGTCATGACAATGTGAAGTTAGAGCATAAATAACACTTGATTCCTTTAAGAAACACACACACACACACACACACACACACACACACACACACACACACACACACACACACACACACACACAAAACTCAGCATTCTCCCGCTCCAGATGACGATCACCCAGCTTTCCCTCTCTTCTTAATAAGCTGATCTAAGTAAGTATAAAAGACGTATCTGTCTCGAAAATTGATTTACCCGCCTTAATGGTTCCTTTCAACTTTAGGGTAGGTTTTAACCCGAAAATGTCTTAGTTCTTCTCTGGACAAAACGTGATTGAATGATGAGAAAAGGAAAAAAGAGGAGGAAAAAAAAAAGACTAGTCGAAAAGGAGTACCCTCTTAGAGGCAACAGGACTTCGCAGCTTTGCAAATGAGCAGGTCTTTCTAAGAGAAGACGCGATGCTCTTAAGTCAAGACGTGAATGAGAAGATGTGAAGATCACATTTTGACGGGCTACGTGTTTTCTTCCCTGGAATGTCTTAATGGCACCGCTGGCTGCAGCAATGCTGTTGGCTTTACCACGGACGTAAGGATGGTCCTGATGCCAGCTTTGATTTCTTTACACTTCGCGGTTGCAGCGGCTTGTGACATCTTCTGTTTGCTTTTTGTTTGCCCGGACGCTACGGTCATTGTCTTGTGTCCCCTACCATCTTGCCAAGCAATAAAGTAATTAGTGGATTTACTGCGGGGTGCCTGGAAAATCCACGGGTGTGAGATGGACAATAGCCCAGAGCCTAGGCACTTGCTGGTAATGAGTGATTAACGCTCTCTTTCAACAGCTCGGGCGCTGGGCTGAGGATTTAATGGATTGCGGGATTTTCCTAGCAAACGTGCTGCTATTGCAGTACTCTCTGATGGTGGTGTTGACCGTCAATGATGGAGATGGCCTTGCTGATATTTGTGATGCTGGTCCTAGTGGGATTAGCAGTTTTAGAAAACTGTGGACACAGTATGATTTTGGCTGAGGATACATTCAAAATTTCGCTCTGACAGTTTCGCAATCCATTTAAATGTTGTCTGTGGCTTAATGTTTTTAAAATTTAACATCTGTATCCGACAGAACGGCCAAGCGAATGACAATTCGAATATAAATGAGAAGACCAGGATCAATAGGAACAGCACATCCTCCATATGATCACAACAGTAACATCACTATCAGTGGCGCTATGACATCAAGATTTTACACAACAGGACAAGGACAATAAACATCCACGTGTAACCCTTGAGACGTCTAGCTTTGTTTTGATTGATATATTATAATTGTACACTTAAAAAATTACCTTCAATAACTCCAACCTTGATGCAGAGTCCACGGATGTAACATGGCTTCCACTGCAATAAGAACAATGCTCTCGCAAAACAATAACATCTTTTTCTCTTTGGGTCAAAGGGGAGAAGGGCGGAGCAAAACAAAACAACAACAACAAAAGATTAAACTACAGAAACTTAATTATAAATGATGTGATCATGATAGAAAAGACTCTGCTCCATATCTGTTATGTGCGATGACGCATGTTCTACTGCTGTTTGCTTCAGAAATTTCTTGGATCGTGTGTCATCTGCAAAACATATTGGCATAAAATCTTACTCTCACCCTAGCAAAAACTGGAGTCAGACTATTCACTTTGACAATCGGTGTTGTGACAGATCATTGGCAGAATCCACTCAATACTGGTAAAATATACTCATTGAAAAGATAGAGACAGGAAGTGTCTTTTTCTTTTCTCACTGGAAAGTAAAGCACAATGAGAGGTATGCCCAGGGATGAAAATCTCAGTAGTTCTGAATCTCCCCCTCCCGAGAGGCCTAGTCACGTGGCAGCTGAAGTCGAATTGGAAAGGATGGGCGTAATCTCGAGAATTTTCACTAGGATGCATAGAAAGTTAATGAATTTTTCTTTTGATCTATTTTGTATAATTGTTACTCTTATACGCTGCATAGTAACCACCCATTTTGTTTGCAATGTCTATAGACGTGTTTCGCAGTGCAAACGGAAGATCTGAGCACATCTATCACGTAACAATCCACATTGTTGAACAAACGAAAGCTTTGCCTTCACCTCTTAACACCATCAACATTCACAACAGGTACAAAATGGTTGTGAGACTCATCAAAGTTTTCTCTTACTTTTCCCAAGATCATGATGATTGTAACAGTTGCGATAACTGCTGCTACAATGGTCATTTGCTCTACTGCTACAATATCAACAACAACAACAACAAAACAATAGAACAACAATTTATTACTTCCTCTCCTAGTACATTGTTCTTCTCCTTTGAAGTAGATAACACAAAAAACTTTGTTGTTTGCTATCACATCACCATGTCTAGGACAAAGAATGAACAAACATCAACAAGCATATAATCTGATACCAGTCACATACATTTACAACTTACAAGGCACCAAATCTTTATTTCATTATTAAAGCAAGTGGGTCAGAGCTGCAAATATCATTTACATGTTCTTTGGTTTAAACCGAAAATATAATTTTCAGGAAATATAGTTTTCATTGTATACATGATATTGTTATCATGTATGTTTTCCTCAAAACTAGTCTTATAGAATGATCAGGTAGGATACAAATCAGCAGAAATATTCCATACATAAGTTCATGAAAATAAGTACAAATTTATTTCCGTTCTGTTAGAATCCGTTACTTCTTGCTCTAGTTCGGAGGCAAATTTTTCCTCAGTGGTTTATCTTCAAGAGCTCGTGGATCTAGAATTGAAGTGAAGAGTCACACATTTTAGTCACGTCTTGTTAACTTGTACTCGCGGTGTCCAACGTAACTCGCGGAGCCCCCAGGGAATATCTTAAGGATCTTTCAGCCAAGACTAATGGATGCTAGAGGAGAGAGGAATGGAAGGAGGAGGAGGAGGGGAGGAGGACGGGGAAGACGGGGAAGTAAATACGGGGCTGGTAACAGCTTTAGCGCCATTGCCAGCCCGACAAAACATGAGCTAAAAAGTCAAATTGGCGAAGAAGGAAGAAATTCAACGGCGGAGTGGAAAGGCAATGCCGTGAATGTGCGGAAACGTCTCTTTCTGAGGGAAGAAATCAAACACTTGTCGAGATATGTCAACAATCTTGCCTGTCGTGGTTCTGTGCAATGTATGAATGGTTGTCAAGTTGTACGAGGTGGCCTGAGGGACGGCGGTCAGTAGTTGTCAATGTAATCTCCTGACGCGCCAGGCGAAGAGTTGGCAATAATTTGTTGACCGACTGGTCTTGCCTGTGTGCAGGGCAGCAAAAATTGCCCATGGAATTTCAGATGATTTTCGGGCTTCAACTCTCTGTCTGTCCTTATATCCTAGGAAGTCTTTATCGGAAAGTCTCACACAGAGACGAACTACAGTTGTGCTTTTAGCTTTTGCAGTCATCACTGACTTGCTCATGGCAAGCTGACGCACTTGGATTGAAATAGAAATATCAAAAGACATGAAAAAATCAATGTTCAAGAGTCAGCACTAGGGTATCTGAATATTTTACTGTATAAATGTTAACAAGATTCTGTAACAGAATCTTGTAAACATTTGCTTGACTGCTAGTGTTTTCCCTACTTACTCCTCTTTCAAGAAACCTTTTTTTTTCCTTCTTTTTCTTCTTTTAAGTATTACAGATTTGTTATTGTATCTGCATTTTACACTGCATAGCTATTAGAAAAGATGAAAAGTTGACTGAAAGATCTCTCAAATGTCTTAGAAAGCCACTGAAAACAAAACCCAATAAGAAGATAGTTATGAAAAACTTTAATGAGACCAGAACATCACAGTGGAATGATAGAAGCCACAAAAGCTGACATTATTTCCCAGCTGAGAAATTCAAGTAGAGGTCGAGGATGTGTAAATTATCATTAACATGTCCACGAGAACAATTATGCAAAACTTGCATTAACCATAGAAATAATATCATTATGAGATCCTAGAATTAAAATAAGTGAGGATATCAAAGCATTACACACAACAAACGAAAACAAGACACAACGCCGAATAATGAAGCAAACACTAATGTAAAATTACATAATCACCATTCTATTTTCAGCCCTAAAGGTGAGTGAAAAACTCAGTAGATTTAGCCTTCTACATTTAATTTCACATATATAGATCTTTGTATGCTGCGCGTGTATTTGGAAAGGATAACAGTGTGAAAGGTCTTCGGCTAACATTCACAATGTTACAGTTAATTTCATGAGGTAAACCAAGGAAGATCTCATCTGCTGCAATGATGTTGTTAAAGTGGATAATAATTCAAAGTAACTAAGTAACAACAACACATATGGATTTGTCATCATCATCATCATTATCATCATGGCCATCAATAACAACAACTGTATATAAGGCAAAGTGTACAGAAAAAATAATGACAGAGAGCGAAAAAAGAAAATGAGAAGCTGCAATGATACAGAGACCTACAGAATAACAATCACTGAATACAATTATAATAACGTATTAAACTTTGTTGCGGAGATCAATGTTTTAGAGACAAAGCAAAAAACATTCCCCAACAATGCAGACATTTTTTAAAGGCTGATCAGCACGGTAAGAATGCTAGTCCCAGAAACCTGAGGATGGGCTATGATAAGCGTTTGGAAAGTCGGCATTCATTTCTAAATCTCTCAACAAACTAAATCTGAGACGTTGACAAATCTGAGATAATTCAGGAACATCTTGCTGTGGCACGGAACGGATTCTCTAAATACTCAGGCCTACTGTATTGACTGTCTGGCCGCCGGATGTTTGAAAATACCCAATGTAATAGTTCACTGTTGCAATTCTCATTGACTATTAGATTACACTTCCTCCGTTAAGGACTTTCTAGTTATATGTCTGAAGGCACGATCACGTTGAGATGGGTTTTGCCTTAACTGCTAGTTGTCCCTAGTGGCTGTAGAAATATTTTATGCCTATGGAATACCAGATTTTCACCGATTTGCTGCAACACAATTAAGATTGTTGATTATTAGATAAAAAGCATCTCCTATATTCAACTTTCCACTAATATTATTCTCTTGTTCTATTCCAGTATTATAACATTGTGTTACTTCATTAATATAATGTACACAGAACTGTATCATCATCACTCTTTCTTCCATCCATCCATCCACCCATCTATTAATCCATCCATCCATCCATTCATCCATCCACCCCTTCGTCCATTCGGTCATCCATCCATCCATCCATCCATCCATCCATCCATCCATCCACAGTACTGACCACCTTGCAGCCAAAGTTTGACATGCCTATGGTCAATGTGACAGTAAAGGAGAAGAGCACTGCCGTACTGCCTTGCTCCGTCAACTCCCTGGGCGTCCATCAGGTAAGACTGCTATAAGTGAGGCAGAAAGATGAAAAAAGATGTAACAAAAAGCATTACCATTTATAAGCTGACAACTGGACAGAGAATTTATAAACTTTTACAAAGGCACAAAAGCAAAATTTAAAAAAAAAGCACTAAAATGCTCAGCAAGCACAAAAATCAGTGATAAAAATACTTGCGTTATGTCCTTGGGTTGTTTCAATTTATTCAACAGACAGTGCTTAACACTTCTCGAAAGAGAATGTTAACAAAAGAAAACATCAAATTATTTTTTAAAAATCTGAAAGAAAGAAATTCCAAAAAAAGCAATAAAAGTTATTTTCAAAAAGTTAAAAGGAGTAAAAAGTAGAAATATGCATTATATAAGCTAAAGTTTCCGGCAACCGATCAGAAGAAAATAAGATGAATTAGAATCAATTCTCGGAATTTGAGATTCGGTACAAGATCCATGTTGACTGTGCAAGCTGGCATTTATTATTCCATGTATCGGTTACATATATAATATTCATAGCATCTTCATGGAAACTCCTGTGTTGAGTCCCTGTTATGATTAGGATGTTATTGTACGTTTCAGCTTTTACGTTCAAATTCTTATAAAAAGATATCAAGGTGTTGGCTGAATGTTCTCGCATTTTTTACACTTACCTGTATGAATGGATCATTCAGTGGTTGAGACAACGCCGTTTGTCTTTGCTGCAGTCAACTGTATGGTTCACTAAATGAACACCTTGAAGCAAGTATTTATTAATTTATGTATTTGTGTATTTATCAATATTTTTTTATTTATGTATTCATGTATTTATTTATCTTTTAACAAGTATATGATATGTATTTAATGTGTTTATTTATTTCTTTTATTTTAATGTATATATTTATTTATTCATATATTCATTTACTTATTGAATTAAATTTTTTGTCTCTTTCTTATTTTTTTCTTCTTTCTTTCTTTTTGCTTTCTTTTTTTCTGTTCTCTTTCTCTCATTCTTTGTTCTATATTTACTTATGCTTTAATTACCTATCTGTCAATCTATTATTTACTTATTAGTATTAGTTATGATCTTCATTTTATTTTTTTAAAAAACATCTAGGAGTCTGACATGATTTTGATTTGAATTTACTCTGTCACTTACAGGTTGTCTGGACAGATCAGTTTTCGACATTGCTCACTTTCCAAGACAGGAGGATAATCGATGATGAAAGGTATGACTGTGGGTATTATATAATATAATATTATATTATTCGATTCAAATATGAAGATTGCGATTTAATATTGTACTTCTGCTGTGGCTCTTTTCCTCTATGCAGACAGCTGAACTGTTTGTATTAGGCACACTAGTATCAAACTGGCAAGTGCTTATGTTGGCTGTCCTCTCCTGCTCTTGGAATACCTTTCATGACCGAAATCTACTGATGTTTTGTTGAACATGATCTGTTGCATGGTTTGATCATTTCTTGATCATTATTGAGGCCGACAGTGTGCTAAGGGAAACGATACATTCAACAACAATGAAAATAACAACTTGATGATCGTCATAAACATAATCATTGTTAGAACAGAGAATAAGGACAACGACGCACAATGACAACATCATAATCATTTACTTTTATGTCAGAACAACAATTCACTGTCAACCTCTTCGACATAATTTTAATACTCATAATATAATAATATATTTAAGTGAAAAGTTTCGTGAGGTGTAATTTGTTACTGGTGTGAGTATAGTAACCGGAAAAAAATGGATAGACTATTACTGTAAACAGAACAATAGTTATGTACATTAATTCTTTGTGACAATGTTTATCATATACGAGAATGTTTCAACTTTCTCCCAAGGAGAGCAGATTGGCATATTTTGTATACTTTGGCATAATTTGTGTGTGGTTTAAATCGGTAAATCTGTGTAATAATTTTTCGGGATCTACGTTGTCGATTTTCTTCCTTCTTTTCTTTCGTTCTTTCTTTCTTTTTCTTTCTATCGTTCTTTCGTTCTTTCTTTCTTTCGCTCTTTCTTTCTGTCTTTCTTTCTTTCTTTATCACTTTCTTTTTTCCATTCGTTTTTTCGTCTTTCTTTCTTCTTTTTTCTGTCTTTCATTCTATCTGTCTGTCTTTTCTCTTTCTCTTTCTTTCTTTCTATATTCTTTCTTTTTCCGTTCCTTGCTTTCTACTTTTCTTTCCCGCTGCCGCATCTAGCCGGAGAAAAATTATTATGTTATTTATATTATTCTTTCTTGTAAAACATAAAGCCACGTGTCTTTAGTAGCTTTGAAATAATCTGATGTAATATGAATTATCATTACCATAATGTTATCTTTATTATCATAATCGCTGTCATTTTGTCTTAAACAAATGAAATTATTTTGAATGTAAAGAATATCAAATAATTTGGATCTTATCTTTATCCAGACTGAGCGTTGAAAGACCTTACACTCGGGACTGGAACCTGCACATCCGTGATGTCCGCTATAGTGACCAGGGCATCTACAACTGTCAGATCAATACCACACCTGTCATGATCAAAACAGTTAATCTCATCGTCCTGGGTAAGTACATTGATGTTTCAGTATCTTCACTTTCAAGCCAAAAGTTCTATTCTTTCTCTCTTAAATATTTTCCTCGAAGGAATCCCAAAGCCAAAGTACTTCTTTCCTTTTTTTTTCTTTCTTTCGCCCGTCCTTTCTTTCTGTCTGTCTGTCTTTCTGTTTTCTTTTTTCTTTCCTTTTCTCTTTCCTTTCCTCTTTCTTTTCAATGCATTTACCGTTTCTTACTTTTTTCCACTGTCTTTTACAATCTCTCTTTTTTTCGCTGTCTGAAACATAGCTGTCTTGCCAGCATTCTGGTCAACTTGAGTTTAATTCAGTGTAAAAGAAATGTGTGCAATTTGTCTTTCTATTTACCTTCTGTCTATCCGTCTGTCTATCGATCTGTCTGTCTGTCTATCTGCCTGTCTATCTATCTGTCGGTCTGTCTGTCTACCTGTCTATCTGTTTGTCTATCTGCCTGTCTGTTTGTCTCTCTCTCTCTCTCTCTATGTATGTATGTATGTATGTATGTATGTATGTATGTATGTATGTATGTATGTATGTATGTATG
>JBCEWB010126624.1:0-11358 GCA_039654565.1 Peronia peronii | reverse complement strand
TGAACTGTCAACCTTACCAATAATCACGAAAGAAGTTGTCAGACTAATACGGATGTACAGAGAACGGGCTGGAGTTAACTGCTCTTTTATATCCTTGAACATCTCAGCCAGTACGTTTCCTTCAAAATAAGGCGGTTCTTTGTCGTTTTTTTTTTTTTTTTAAATTTCGACTGAAACAGATATAATGAAAACATTAAGCGTTACATAATTTCATATCCGAAACAGGTCTTTAGAAGTCGTTAACTTCTGGACTCAAATTTAATGATAACTTGTAGAGAACGTAGGAGATTTTTTTTTTTTAATATAGGTCAAACCGATACTGCCTGCCACTCTAAGTGTATGGCAAGCGAGTGCATCTCGATGTTAGTATTTCGGATGATTAAACTGAACATTGCGGTAAGAAAACGTGTTAGTTGTTTTTGGATATTCTGCGACTGGAAGCGGGAGAACAATAACTTAATGCCATATCCTATCGAACGTAACATTTGGATTAAACATCTCGCAAATTTAGTTTTCAATTATTATCGCTATTTTAGAATAACGTCAAATATAATAAGACCTGGGCAACATCAAAGGATATGAGCAACAACGAATTCATGAATGCCTCAAATGAGAGAGATGGATGGAGAGCCATAGCCGTCAATGCCTGTTCCAGGCAGGACACCACATGACATAAGATTCTCTCGAGTTTATGTAAGTAAATGCAAAAATTTTGTGTGATAAACTTCAGATGGATGCATTCAGCAATTTCCGAGTCCATTAGCCTTTTCTAGGTTTTGTTGAAGATTAATGGTATAGATTCTGAACAGAAATTCGATTTGAAAAGTACATTATTAATATAATACGCCGTGTGTGTGTGTCTGTATTTGCGTGTGTGTGTTTTATAGAGAAAAACGTGTTGACTTATACCGAATAAATACACAACAGCTTGCGATTAAGAGCTGCAGTAGTAGGTAAAATCCTTTGATCCCAAAGAATCGAACTGAAATTTCTAGCAGAGGGATGGGGAAGGGGAGGAGAAAGTACGGGGGTCCTGTGTGTATGTAGTGCATGTTAGAAAACAAAAATATTGCAGTCTAATCTTGTTCCATGATAAGACCGAGATGCCTTTGTTGGATAAAAATTTATGATATAAGAACACTCACATAAATTACGAGCTTTTGCTCAGGCAATGAAGATCGTCAAAACTGTAATATAAACTTTGAAAACTGAATCCCCGTTTGCCATATATTATATATAACAGCTTGGGTGAGACAGCGGAAATTTCCAAGAATTAAAACAACGATTATTGTCTTTTACTGTTTTTGTTATACAAGTCTTGTAAACTTTTTAATCCTGATAAAGTAAGATTGTCTCGACTTTAGTGCCTGCCCGGTTTGGTGAGAATTTTTGTGGGTTGAAATGTGGAAATCTGCATGGACAGCGGCGTCTCCGCCTACTCTTTATTCGAATTTTAATTGCTAATGATTCTCTAACGGGCATAACGTACAAACGAGACCTCCGGGATATATTCGCTCTATTTCGAGAAGGCTAGACGCTTCCCTATCCAAGAAACTAAAGGACCGTTGACCCACAGAAACAAAAGCAGACGATTTAATCTTTTCCTAGCCATGGTAGGATTCGAACCAGCCACACTGTCATTAAGAAGGAGACGCTCACCCTCTCGCCCACAATCCCCCCCCCCCCCCCGCATTATTATTATCAGTGATAGTTTTGACATGGCAATGTGGCTATTTAGACAATAACTAAAATTATTACTCTGATACTTCATACCTCTTCAGAACAACAGAATTTGACACGGCGTTTGTGCTTGACTAGGCAGACATTCTCCACGTGATCCCTAAGACGTAGTATCTGCAACACCACCAAAAGATTCCGATTATCATAGGACAGAGTGTTTTATCTTTGTAGCCTATATTTGGATCTAGATCTAGATCTCGAAAGAAGTCCGGGCAATAAATATAGATCTATTCGTAGCCTGTCGGTGTTACCTTTTCTTTTTCTCAATAATTTTATGATTTGACAACATTAACAACTGCCATAAGAATTCGTTTTTGTCATATTCGACAGCGTAATACTAAGTCTTATTCTTCTTGCGGCGATTCCGGTGAAGATGATGTGTAAAGCATTTCTTGCGTCCAGGCACATTGAATAGGGCACATTACCTTATTTCCGTTCTGAGTTAGTGCAGAGAGAGGCGCACTAGATTCAAAAGACGTCTTTAAGATGTGTATTATGTAGCCTATGTAGCCTTTCATTCTTAGGGGAGGATGATTATCTTGGCTTTAAATGCGTGTCCAATTTTGGTGAGAACAATTTTTGTGAACAGAAATTTGGACATTTTGCCGGACAGCGGCGTCCCTGCTTACTCGTCATTCGAATTTGAACAGCCAAGACTTCTTTAATGTGCGTAAGGTACACATGGACCTCCCAAGTACACTCGCACTTATCCGAGAAGACTAAATTCGAGGTTCCCTACCCGACAAGTTAGGGGACTGTTGAGTCAGAGAAAAAAATGCAGGCTCTAATCTTTTTCATTCTACTGTAGCATTCAAAATTTTGAAAACGCGACATAAGTTTTTCGCCAAGGAGCAGACATCTGTTCCCCTTGGACATGGCATTGCTTTGGTTTCGTCCTGGTGGAGATTATTGAATTTTGTGTGTGTGTGTGTATGTGTGTGTTTCATTACAGATAGGCAATTTAAACCGTTTCCATCGATTTCAGGATGATCAAATCAGAAAAACAACGACAAAAAGACTCGAAACGGTTGCAACGGTATCGCCTCCATCTTGGATTCTGGCTTCTCTGAAAGTGGCTATCTTTGAAATCTATCTCCTCCGCCAAATATCAGTGGAACTTGAGGAAATATTTTCAGCTTGTTGTTTAACGTATTGACTAAAAATGTACACATTTTCAGCTTTGGATGTGCAAAAGGAGATTTTATAATAATGTTTGAAAAAGCACTCCTTTATTTTAATTTACTGCATACAGAATTCTTACAGTACAGTTACATCAAGTTTGTCCTGCACTAAGTTTGTCCTGCACTGAGTATAAGAAATAAAGGCCGAAGGGCTCATCCCTGTTTAGACAGAGCAGGGGAAAATAGAGTAGGAGATATGGACGCTAGGGACTTCACATATCAAAACAACAATAGCAAGGGACGCACGAGTGACCAATTTTTTTTTTGTCTTTTAAAGTATTTATTATTATTATTATTATTATTTTTAGGAAAAAACAAGATTTGTTTGTTTATTTGTTTGTTTATTTATTTGTTTGTTTTTTAAACTGACGTTTAAACTGCACGTTAAACAAAAACCCGTCGAGATAACCTCCACTAGGAGATTGAAAGACGTATTACAGAACGTAACGTAACATGCACTGGTTGCAAGAGATCAGCAGTTAAAAATGTTCTTCGATTACATGAACGGCTTAAATTTTAATTACGAGCACATTTCAAGAACTATTCAGCTTGAATGTTATTAAGTAATCATCTTTTTTTTTTTTTATTAATGTCTGTTTCATGTAATCAATTTTGTGTGTGCGTATGTGTTCGTGCAAAATGAATTACATCTACATCAGCTATCTACAATATAAATTCAAATTTAATGAGTTTGTACACAAAGAATGATAAAAGGACTGAAACAAAAAAAAAAAATCTCAGAAAAAGTTTTCATAAGTTTTGGGTATCGATGATAATGTAATATTATTAATACATGTAAATATGAGCCTAAAGACAGTTTTCTTAAATTTCTCGTTTTCAGGGAAGCTAAACAAAAGAAGTAAAAAACCTCGTCAAATCATTCCAAGTAGGATGATGGTTCTCGTTCAATGATGAGAGATCATGAGAAATCATCAAAGTTTGGCTGGCATTGCTACCACTCAGGCCCACTGCTTTCATTTCCATATGAAGTACCTGAAAATTTTGTTTTTGTATAATATTGGTTGTAAAAGATAAACGCATCACACATATTATTCATTTCCTCAATGTACTTCATTTTTTTTTTTTTTTAGGGCTAAACCAATATTTGCCAGTAGCTTTGAATGTTGGCAACAGCATGTCGTATTAACTCTTTAATACACTAGAAACTAGAAACATTTGCGAACAAATTACATGTAGATGATGCTCTCTCTCGTAAACTTTTACGTCCACAGAGCTGCTATCTCGCATGCAATTTAGCTTTCCATTCGCGATCAAGCAGTTATTTAAACAGTCTAACATTATGTCACGGGAAACAGTGAAAACTAAAGTCTCTCTCAAATTGTACCAACACTGCTTAAATACTTAATTGTAATTTTAAAAACCTACATTTTATTTGGTTTTATGATAGAAACTTGGAGTAAAGCTTTTTCTCTCTGCGTTTTACAGGTTTGAAACCGTCACATAACAGTGCCGCATTAAAAATGTCTAGGGATTTTTCATATTCATGTTCATCTCCTCCCTTAACTTTGTTCAGACTCATTACGGCACCCCAGGTTGTTCAGACAGCTGCAATATATAATCCTAGGTGTTTTAATTTTATTATGTTATTATTTTATGTTATGATATTATTATATCTCTTATTCAAACATACAGACATTAACCTTGCTAAGGTTTTATAAAATACAATTTTTTATAACAATAAAATGCCATGAATCCACTGTTTTACTTAGATAATTTTTTTTGTGAGCTTCAGTGAGACAACTGTAAGAGAAAGCCAATTAGTGGCTCTTTTCACTCAGACCTGCGAGTATGACATATTAATATTTACGTTCTTTATCATACTTTCTTTAACTTCTCTGGTCAGACTCAGAGTGACATATGGCTTTTAATAAGCATTTTATTATTTTCGTCGAATGGTAACACCAGACTGGGCTTTTAGTATTCAGGGTGGTTACTAAAGAAGTTTGAAAAAAAAATATAAAAAAGGGATCATGTTAATCTTCAAAAAGAAGAAACAACTTGTAGATTAGATGACACACACATGAGGCCTCTTTGTTTGTGTTGGGGTTAACGGCCTATCAGCACGATCATGATTGTGCAAAACACGGTAAGATACGATTACACGTGAAGAAGAAGAGAGGAAGAATATTGCTGACGAGTTAGTGAAGAGGAAAAGTAAAGTGATTTTTTGTTCTTTCTAAATCTTCCTCTTCCTCTACCACATTTAGATCTACAATGTAGATCTAAAATGGCAGAAAATAAACTAATTACCATGCATGCACAAAAAAAAAAAAAAAGATGGTTGTTCAGACAGATGTTCTGGCTAAATAAGAAAAAAAAATCTCGATATTCACAAAACCATCTGCAAGGCATGATCGCTGGCTGACGAGCTGTAGTGGCTAGCCTTCATGATAACAGGGCGGCCACACCCACGCTTCGTTCATTCAGTCAGCGTGCGCGCCCGCGGCCCGGATATTTTTCGGCGGCTCAAGCCAAATGGATCGCCTCTTTGTGATTTTCCTCCTCTCTTGTGTGGCCTTGATGGCCCGCGCGCCCCGCTCGGTTGGCTGTCTGGTTGGCGCGGCCACGGTTTAGCTATCTATCACGAAAACCCACTAGATGGAGACATTCCGCGGGGGCAGTCTGTACTACGGAAATGTAAACATTCGTTCTTGATTCTGTCCGAGTCCGGTTCATAGCCTAGCTCAGACCTAGTGCAGTAATCAATGATTTTGAGGGATACCAGTACGGCTGGTTTGTGGGCCTTCGAATAAGACAACTGAATGCACTCACTTATTCAGTAACAGTGCTATCTCAGAGATATGTGAGATAAAGGATGCTGTGTTCTACCGGTGTCTGAAAGATACACAGAGATAAAAAGTGGACCACAGTACTGCACTCAGAGAACAAGGTAGGTAAGGTAGCTCCTTTAGTGAAACTATTATAACCTCTTTGATGAAATCTCGGCTCGATCTCATTTATCTTCTCGGCTGTTTAGACACACTCGTGTGACCGTCTGTTCCTTCAGTTTAACTTCTCGATGTCTTCATCCTTTCCCTCATTCTTTTCTTCCCACTCTCCCCCTCTCTTATTACTTCTCCCTGTGTCTTACTCATTCCGTCCCTATTCAAACTCCGGTTTCATCTCAGCAGTCAGATTGTCGGGACATGTTGCCCAGATTTAGCACTGAATAGTGAGTTATCGATCTCGTTCATCATGCTGTGAATGTGCACCAGCGACACTCCATAACTGGGACTTATTAAAAAGATCTTCTCTGTCCGTATGTACCCCCCCCCCCCTCCTCGTTCTCTCTCTCTCTTTCTCGTAAGGAAAAGAAAAGGATGAGAGAGGAGGAGTGGTTGATTGGGATGATTGACCAAGCATCTACCATCTTAGCTTCAAATGAAAACTATGTGCATGCTCCTTACACATTACTATTTACACAGCGTTATCTTAATGTTGGAATTGTTGACACCTTATTGGAATAGCATGAACATAGACAGTTATATAAAATTTAATCTCTAGAGCTTAGCGTAGTATAACAATCATTGAGCAATGATTTTTTTTTGATACTGTGCGGTTTAGAAGTAATGTCAAAATGGCTTTAGCACTTTACCATTACTTCATTCAGTGCTTCTTATTATGTCTGTGTGCCTGTCTGTCTATCTGTCTGTTTCTCCGTCTGCCAAACTTCTTCTCTTTTTCTCTCCTCCTCTCAATTCCCTACTATCCTTGTTTTCTCTCATTTTTTCCAGTCTCCACCACGTTCTTTTCCCCACTGTCTCTCGTTCTCTTTGCCTACAATTTCAACCTGTTCCTCCTTTTCTTCTCTCTCCCTTCTTTCATATCTGTCTGTGTCTCTGACCTTCATTAAAGCGTGCTTGTTCGCACACCTGTTTTCTTTCGAGCCTCTTTTTTCTGCTCCTGTTTTTGTCCATGTGTGTGCCTGCCTCTCTCTCTCTCTCTCTCTCTCCCTCTCCTTCACTCTGTTTCAATTTCATATAAACATATTCACCCAGAAGTACGCACACCCTGGGTTATAACATAATATATGTAATACATATGTAATAACATCTGTGTCCATTTACCTACAGTTAGTTTGCCGGTATTTACTCGTGCCCAAGTCAGCCCACGTACAAGTTACCACCATTATCAGGGTTATCAGCATACAGACATGAAACAACCTTGCCAGAACTATACTATAAATCTCACCACCAACTTCACTTTCAGTAGATGTTAATCAAGAAGTATTTTAGTCATATCTGATATAGAATTACTAACTTTGCCACGTACTCAAATATTTTGACACACTAAGACAACCTATCAGTATAAAGTTCCCAAAGTATGCAAATTCAAAACAACCAGATGGTAGGTATGGAAACTGAGAATAATACTGTCAAGACTTATGTACCTTCTCTGGTCACCTCTTTGAACTCTCAATGACCTGTTGTCGTATTTTGAATACCAAATATTCAGATTACTGGTCTTTAAGAAATGATTGCTCAAAACCGTAATGGATGTGATCAAGGCAATAGAGTATAACTTAAATAAATTTTGTTATCTCTTTATGAACTTTCTGCACAGTAGTGTCACTAATAAGCTACAGAACAAGCGGAGTGATACGGCTTCAGTCTTTTCTGTAATATTTTGTTCAAGGACGAGCATGTGAAGGAAGGCAATTCATGTCTAGATACAAACTACAATACCAAGCAGCTCTAGCTATGCCTACCCACCCGTCAGTCTGTCCTCTCTATGGACACTCGCAGTTTTTCAATCGAAGCCATTTAGGCCACCACAGACCCATTACGAAAGTTTCCTACTGCGTGGTGATTGTCTTGCCTCCTCAAGCGTGAACCAGCAGCTGGGTCAGAACTGGACCTTCGGGGAATTGGGTATGATAGTGACCAGTCGGGAGTGAATGGACTGTCATTGATTGCTGATTGTCCCCCCCCCCCCAACCCCCAAAGCAATGTGTATTCTGTCCAAATGTCACCTGTAACTCCTCATACTTTTCTTCTACTAAGCTCATTCGTCAGTTTAAGTTTATTTGATTTTGTTTATTTATTTACTTCTTTATATTGATATATTGATCCAGTTGCCGATTGAGACCTGTCTCTTGAAATTCAAAGCATTTCTATTTTATTAAACGAAACAGTTGTGCAATGAAAATAATTCACAGAAATGATACAGAAGATTCGCATGCCGATGTCCCACAAAAGAGCTTTTTGTGAATCAATAAGCGCTGAAAGAACTACATGTACCTACAGCCAAGTTCTTTTTGAAATGTCTAATGCAAGCGGAAAACATTCACACAGGGTGGCTAATGTTCCCGGAATGCCGGAAAGTCAATACATGTACAGTGGTCTTATATTATTAATTATATGTACATAATATGTAGCCTTAAAAAATCGGCAGCGATCTAATGCTTGCGTTATGTTGCTTGCGTCTCATAATAGATTGTAAAGCGCTTAGAGCCTGTACAGTACGGGGATAAGCGCTGTGTAAATACCCTCTATTATTATTATGTTCACACTTCTTTATGTCAAATTATGAGGTCACTATCAATGATCATAATAAATAGCAATATCTGCTCTCAACCCAGCCCTCGCTGTGGGATACAAGGGGCTCGTAATTACCTACGCAGGGAATGCTAGCAGTGTGGCAATAGATAATCTGTGGTGTGGTCTTTGTTTCTCTATCATGAGATAATTGACCTGGAGCGAGGTTAACAACAACATATAATTATACAGTCGGTGTGGCTCCTTCTCACAGTCACACATTGATGTGCGTGAAACTTGTGCAGTTACACAAAGTAGAAAGGGGTTTGAATTTTGAAAAGTAGGCCTATGAAATCGTCATATCATAATTATGGTATCCCTTTTATAGTAAGCTATGTAACATGAGGGAAACTTTTTATAGCAGCAACCCACTTGTGTTGTAAATGTACAAACCGCATAGCGAAGGTTTTTTCGTTTGTTGTTGTTGTTTGTTTCTCATGAAACACATGTTGTCAAACGTAGTCATGTTAGAAAAGCGGGTTTAAGAACACTATTTTGTGTGTGTCGTCCTCAATATTATTCTGTATTTGCTAGATTTTGTTTCCCGTTTTTAATTAATCCGCCCATTGTGGTACTAGTATGGTGACAATTATGTCGCTGCTCCTGACTTCACCCTTCTGTCTGTCCGTCCCTTCGCCTAGGGACAGCCTGTTATCCCACAGCTGCCATCTAGCGTTAGGTTTCGCTTGACAATGACATTCCGTCCGCTATTGTCGTGAGAATTGGTCGCTGCAGGGCGTGTGTTTCTATATTGGGATATAGGCCTACTCACGGGAAGGAGATATTCTTTACAGGTTGACCGGATCCTTAGTGCTACGGCTGCTACCAGGTCTGTCCACATGTTTTTGCTTTCATTAATAATTAATATTTTCCATACCAGCACAATATTATTAACAGTGGAAGAAAGCGCCTCAATGTCCAATGACCTATTTCAGATAAACTGATCATGGCAAAGCGATCCTTAATACATTAATTCACTAGTGAGTTTGCGAGATATAGTTGAGCCCTCCTAAAATTAGGTCTCAAGAACCATAGTCGTAAGAGACCTCATCATTACCACACTGTAGCCTTGCTACGGATTGCTTAACGATTTCACTCAGCCATTTTTCCATTCACCCATGTCTATTCGTCATTCTCTCTATCCTCTCATCCATCCATCCATTGATTCATTTATTAATCTTATCTATCCATCCATTCCATCCCATCTGTCCAACGACCATTATCTATCCACCCATCCATTCATCCATCCATCCATCCATCCATCCATCCATCCATTCATCACTTTTTTTTTTTTTTTTTCTAAATTGAAATTTGAGAAATCTGTTCTTTTTTTTTTTTTTTTTATTGAAAGTTGCACATTAGAATCATTCAAGAGGGCGACAATATCCCTGTCAATGATAATATAATGTAATGTACTCTGTAATGTAATGTAATGCAGTATAATGTAATGTAACATGAGCAATGTACTGTCATGTTAGTATTTTTATTTTTTATTTTTTTTTCGTGGGCTCACTTCAATGTCAGTGTTATTATTGCATGTCTTCAAACTTCTATGAGTTTTTCTTTCTTTTTTTTTTTTTGTTTCAAAGTAACCTTCTCCTTTTCTCTCTCTCTCTCTATCTATCTAGCTCTCTCTCCTCTCCTCTCTCTCTCTTGCCTTGACCTGGACTCGTGATCCATGATGTCTATTATTCATGAAACTCCTGGTTTGTCCTTGTCATTCTGTATCGGTATTGCTAAGCAACCGATTGTCTTGTACACGACACAGTACACGAGCGTGGTTACGGGTTACGTACAATTAGAAAGGCCCAGTGTCACAAGCTTGTACTTGTGTGTTTGTGAGAAAGGACAGACGGCGGCATTTGGCCCAGTGGACAAGGGAGACAACTGAAATTTTAGTGACTTAGAGACAGACTGACAGACAGACAGACGGACAGATAGAAATAATTTTACTGACAGTTAAAGAGGCAGATGGGTGGATGGAAAGACAGAAGTAAGGCAGGAGACAGAGAGATAGGCACATAATGGGAAAACAGACATATAAACAGACAGACATTATTGGCAAACAAACAAGCAAACAGACAGATTGGCATGTCGGCAAGCAAATATACAGACAGACAGATAAATGGCGCGACCGATGTAGATATGCCGAGTCCGCAGAAGGTAGACGTATCTCAGGAAGTTCACCTGAGCGATCAGGGACCGTTTCTGGTGTGGCAGAATATTTTGACATAGAAACAGTTTTAATTACAGGACAACATGTACCACATCGCCGGCATGTTTGTTTTTGTTTTGTTGCCGGAAAATGTCCCAGTGACCGAGAGCTTGCGTGTCCTTGTATTGGTCTACCACTCGGAGGGTCTCGCCTTGACAGGTGACACACAGCCTCTATCACTGTCAGATCTTTACTCTGGCCCTGTTGTGACTCATTGTTCATTCTCCCACATCGACCGTAATAGTATGTAATACATGAATTATTTCCAGCCTTCTTTCTATCCCCTTCACTTATTCACCACCCCTCCCATCTTTATGAATCACACACTACACACACACGCGCGCGCGCGCGCCCACACATAAACACACGCACACACTCATGCACATATTCTCAGAGACTGGGAAAGAGATACACACGATCTTGTAAGAGAAAGGCACCATACCGGTATATACATGTATAATTAAAAGCGCGACGATATATAAGCGGGGACGCAGTGGCTCGGGATCGACTCGCGGATCCTGCATCGGGGGATGGAAGGACACGAGGATCGAAAACCCGCATTTTTTTCATTGACTCAACGGTCCCCTGGCTTCCAGTGGGTAGGGAAGCCCTATGTCTAGCCTTCTCGGATAAGGGCGAATATATTTCGGAGGTCCCGTGTGTA
>JBCEWB010126615.1:0-11358 GCA_039654565.1 Peronia peronii | reverse complement strand
TATTATCGCAATTCAAAAATCTTCATATTGTTTTTGAACTTTTTTGATGTATTTGATTAGTTGCCGGTGGACAGTCGACTAAAGTTTAAGACACTTTTCGTAAAATGATGATGATGATGATGATGATGATGATGATGATGGTGGTGGTGGTGGTAGTGGAGAATTTGCTCTACTCACTTTTTGGATAGTCGATGTTACAAATGACAAGCAAAGTTTGGAATGATTTGGTGTGGTAGCTCGATATGATAGAAATCGAATACGTTTGTATCACTAGCCAAATTTCGAACCTTGTTGGTTCTTTTTCAAAGCAATCAGTATAAATCAATGTTTATGTTGATGGGATGAATGTAGTCAACTGAAGCGAATCGTAAGTTCAGATATACGCTATGCATCAGCCTGCGTGTCTTGACTATTTCTTGCTGTTGTTCTTGTTTTCGATTACCGGTACTATTAGTGAACCAAAAGAATATTGGTGATCAATGTTTTGATTTCTGGCAATGCGTATGTTTGAGACACTGTTCTGGTTTCGGTACTTTCTTGCTTATTTTCCCCAGCAGGGAGAATTTGGTGGATTGACTGAGACGCAGCAGTTTTGTAAACTAGGGGAAATAATCATAAAAAATATTCAGTGCCGGGCATATTTATCTTCTCCTTAACTATTCGTCTGAAGGATGACAATAGTTGATACCAAGTACCAAGAAACAAAATAGATCTAGATCTACTCTGTTATTATTGTTGATGTTCTTGTTGATCTTGTTGTTGTTGATGATGATGTTGTTTTGTTGTTATTATTCCTGTTATTCTTGATTCTTATTTTAGGGTTTCACTATTGTCTTCATATTGATGATAGATCTAATAAGAAATGTCTGCTTCCTATTCTTCAGTGGAACTCGCTAATTACCAAAATGAGCAAACGACATTTCTGCATTTCTTTGGCAACTTGTATCAACTTTCCTGCTATATATAATACATGCATGGTCCTCATGCTCCAATACCTCCAATATACGATCTGGAGAGACCTGTTTATTGATTAAATGACAAGCTTTCGATTGGGGAGGGGGGGGGGGGGTGAAGGGGTGGAGGGGAAGGGAGGGGAGTGAATCAGGCTGGCTTTCTCCACCGTGTCTCATAAGCTCACCGACTGAAGATCTTCAGTCTCTCAAGGATCGTAACTATTATATGTGATTAACCAATATTTTTCTGTGTCTCTCACTGAAGACGATTCTGTATTATGATGCACAAAGACTAAAAGGAAAGGAACAAAATATAACTTCATACAGACTAAGAAGACCTAAGGGCTGGGTTATTTTCGTCTTATAGTCTTATGTTATATCGTGATATAAAAATGACATGGACAACATTCTTGATAATTTTACCTTTTGTCCACGAGAGAAACAATATGGTATATTGTCAGTTAAGTTACCTCATTATGATAAGATAATACCGGCATGATGGACATGATCAGACACATAGCAGATAGTATGAGATACGGTAATATTGTGATTTACCGGTCATTTGTTTATATAGATTTTTTGTACGGTACCTTGCACTCGTAAACCGTCATGTCATAACAATCACCTAGTTCTGTTTACTTAGATTCTTGTTTGAATAGGTAAAAAGGAGTTCTCGTGGCTGGAAAATGGAACAGGGCTTAATTCTAATTAATTAAATATAGCAATGTTTGATCTTGTGGACATGTCGCTCCTGTCACTGTTCCAGCTGCACAGCTACGAATAGGGTAAGCGGGCCAAGGGAAGTTAGCCATAAAAATCTTACTAAGTCGGAAATATGATAATTGTCTCCCTTGTCAAGCTACGTCCAGTTGATTAGCGATGCCGCATGGACAAACTTAACCGTTGTAATGTTATATTCATTTTTATTCTCTTCAAGACTTTTGTCATTCTTGTAATTATAATTCTTCTGGTATCTTTATTGTAACACTAACACTAACATTGGAAGTTATAGTCAATTCTCGTGATCTGTTATAATAATACTCACATACGTAGCACCTTTTAGAGAGAAAAACAAAGTAAATTTGTTGACTCCTGATTGATAGATCGTGTTTGTTTGTTTGTATGTGTGTATATGTATGTTTGGTGAGTCTGTTGGTCGGTCTATCAGTCGGTCAGTCAATCGTTCTGTTGGTCAATCGGTCGGTCGGTCAGTTGGTTGGGTGATTGGTTGGTTGATTGGTTGTTATTTGCTTGCTTGGTTGGTTGGTCGGTTGGCTAAAGTTCATTATATTGTAACAGTACCAGTACATATAGAATGAATTTCTAATTAAGATGTATAGCTATTTACGACCGAGAGAGGACGAAACGATAGGCAGGAGGTCTAGTCTAGCACTGTGTCGTCAAGGATGTTAAATTTACTATTTATAGTCTGATCTAGATGAGTAATATCCCAAATCAGATCAAACGATGGAATTTTGATTGGTTGAATAGATAAATGTAGTTGCGATAGACCACTGATTTACTTTGATTACCGGTACCTTTCATGTAATAGTCAGTGCATAATTAGTTTATTTTGATCACCTGGTCCCAATTGTATACCGGTAGTCAGTGTGCAATAAAGTCATGAGAGAATGATTTAACCAAAACTTAACTATGTGTTCTTTAGACGTTGCTTAATAATATAATGAATTACTTTGAAAAAGTAGTACAATTTCAAAAATGACATACATGTCCTATATAAATCTAGATCTAATCATTCTTGTCTAAATTGATGATGAAAAAAAAAATGAAATATCATTATAGATTTACTGGCACTCGAGAAGTTTCTTGTGGCACATTTGTGATTAATGCAAAAGTATTTCAGAGCTCCTAATAGTACTGAGTGCTTACGTTTTGGAAATAAGGGTCTTCTATCGTTCATTCTATCGTAAGTCATTTGTTGGCGAGATTGAATGCTCTGCAACATAGAACAGCATGTGTGAAACGTCTAACTTTAAAGAACAGCTATTGCAGAGACGTGCTTATCTTATAGCACGTAAGGGGTGATAGCTGATAGGCACGTCGAATAGACATTTCTGCTCAACTCTGACAGAGAGAGGGGGAGAGAAAGAAATAAACAAACAAAACAAAACAGAGTTAGAGAGTGACAAAAATGGATACAAAGGAAGAGATAAGAGAAAACAAAGAGATAAAACCAGAACAAGAGAGACAAAAAAGAGAAGTCTAATAAAAGAGAGGACAAGAGCAAGAACCGGAAAGAGAGAAAAAGAGAGAAGGACAAAACGAAAGGAGACGCGATACGATGAAATCAGGCGCTCGTCAAACTGAGCCGATCGGAGAAATCACGTGCTTTTCAACAGTGAATGAATTTTTAACGCAGTTTTTTTTTCTTCACAGAACCCTTCTATATAAATCTAAAAATGCATTTCAGAGTTCGGTTTACTGAAATGGAGCGAGTAAAGCCCAAAAATTGTAATTTAGTGGCATGGTCTAATAAGGAATAATAAGGATTTACAAGAGCGATCGGCCATTTTCTCTCTAAATGCCGCTACAGCAACAGGTCACCCCCATCATCTATAATTGCCTATATCTCAGCTTCTACTTAAGGTAGCACACTATTTTTTCACACACAGAAAGGGAAATGAATAATCTTCACAGTGATACCAATAACTCTATTTGCTCAAAATTTGACGAGAACCCGATTTCATCGTGTCGCATTTCATTTTAAGATAGAAAACAAAGCGAGCGTTGGAAATGAGGAAGAAATGGAGAGAGAGAGAGAGAGAGAGAGCTGCCCTACATGTCGACATCCGCTCACCCCTCCCCACTGGCAGGTGCAATTTACTAATGAATTCTGGCAGTTCTGTGAGTGTTTGACTCATAACTAATGACTTGGTTACATTAACCAGATTACCACAGAGTTAGACAGTGCGGGCTCACTGATACACTGACACTTCGGGCCCACATGGGATCTTGCCTGTGAATGGTATTGGCAGGGGGTCTGATGGATATGAGAGAAAAATGGAATGAGTGCACTTTGACTCAAACAGAAGTATTAGACTTCTTTTTCCATAACTACAGACATTTACCTAGACAGTAGACAGTAGTCAGATTATAAACTGCGTATTTTGTGTGTGGATGAATGTGTTGTATGTGTGTCTGCACCGCAAGCCGTGAGACCTGCGATATTACTATAAATTACTACATAAAATATAGTTTCCAATATAATCATGGCATCGGCACAGGCACTGGTGTCATCATGTTATTGCTTCTTGGTAGTGTTTTGAATGCTCCTAAGCATATCACTAATATCAGCAACAGAGTAATTTAGATTTAGATCAAAGTGTCTTAAGATAACTTGATCATGCTAGGCAGATAGATCTAACTATCAATGGAAATTATTATTTGGTCACTCATTATGGCTATCTGATGCAGTAAAAATGCTTAATATTTTCACCTGTTTTTTTTTATTTTTCATGTTAAACGGACAGGTAGATCTATTGAATTTCTCTTTTATTTCGTATCTAGATCTAATTTACTCATAAAGATCAGTCCATTCAATTTTCACTTTTTTTTTTAAAGTTATAAAATCACTTTTTTCATCAAACCATAATAATATGGGGTCCATTGAGAGCTTTGACAGACTTTTCTCAAAGGTTTCTATATAAAAAGAACCATTATCCTAGTAGAGTTTGAAATGTTCTTCAAATTGATACACACTGGAAATTTTTGTGTAATGTTTTATGGATTTTTCAGTGTTGCCAATTTTTGGCATATCTATCTTTTTTACGCAAATGAGCGAAATGTACTTTGAGACCTTATTTCATGGAATGTACAGAGATCTATTTCATTATTTTTAAAATGTTATATCTCCATTTAAACAATGGAGCGTACATGGGGTGCCCATACGTAACCCTACACCGTGTCATTCTAAGAGTAAAAACAAAACTGGTGAATATTTTACAATACACGTATTATTATAACTGTTTGTATTCTGAAAAAGGTAACAGCGAGTCTAGATCTAATTGTTATTGATCGAGTTTGTAAGCGTTCAGTGAATAGATTTGTTCCGACCAAGCGAACGGCTGGAAATCCCGCCTAATTTTGGTGTGGGGGTACAAACTGTTCATTATCATTGACATGGCAAAAACAACAAAAATGCACGGGACCGGTGACAAGTTGTTGTCGGATCTCGTGGTGGAGTGGTAACAAACATCAGTGGGTGTTCTATTTCTAGCAGAGGGGTACAAAAACTCCGGCTGGGATTTCCAGGTTTTTGCTTAGTCGAATATGAACTATTGTGTTAAGTAAGTTCGCTACTTAATGATTTAATGAGAATGTCTATTCGGAATATTCGTTTCAGCCTCCGCTAAGCGGGGAGTAAACACAGGTGAATCAGAAGTAACCGGGTGGTAAGTTAACAGACGCTGTTTTTAGACCGTAGATCGAATACTATAGCGGAATATTGTTAGCCAACGTTTTTGTTTCATGCACATTTGATTTAAGAATGTATGACCTAAATATCTATAAATTTTATTATTTGGACTAATACGTTCTGACTGCCCGCTTATTTCTGACTCATCCTTACAAGTAGGTACAGTGACTTATGGACACTCCTGTGTGAATTAGAAATATGTTAAGTCTTAGTTCAAACGCGTCGACTGTTCGGCTTTTCAATACCGGTAGTGGCATAGATCAGCTATTCTGTATGTGTAGCGAATATTACCAAATTTAAAATTTCAACCCCCCAAAAAAAGTCATAAAATATTTGATAACAAAACTTATAGAAAATGGATTTGGTAACAAAGTGATCCGAACGAAATGGTCCATCCACTGTTTCTTTGTTTTACAATTCAGTCAAAATGAAAAATCGGTTAAGAGCACCTATAAAGCATTGTATTGTTCGCCTTTTGCATTCATTTTTGTTGTTGTTGTTGTTTGACTTTTTACATTTTTTTGAAAGTTCATTGTCATATGTCTCGATGCTATTTTGTAAAGGTTTTTGCAAGAAACAAGCCTTCTATAATGATAAAGCTTACCATAATTTAAAGACACTCATTGTAAAATGTCACTCATACTCATACAGCTCATTGCAGTACGCTGTGCCCTTCACGGTTACCTCTTGTGTTATTAAGTGTGTGCGCACGTGGTGCATTTCTTCTACCGGTACAGTGTCCTCTCTGGATGTTGTGTGTTGTGTTGGGGTTTCACGACACATCAGCACGATTACGGCTATATTGTGCCAAACACGGTAAGATACGGTTACACGTCAAGAAGTAAAGAGGAAATAAAGCGGGACAGAAGACAGGAGCAAGGAGAGAGAGAGAGAGAGAGAAAGAAGAGATGTCTCTCCTGGAATGTCGAGGATGGCACTCCATGGGAGACACCCCACCGATGGCGGGCTTACACCGCCTGCAGGTGGGAGCAGAGAACCTACTTATAAACCCCGGGCCCCCGCGGGAGCTCTCTATGGATGTGTCACACTGTTCGTGAATGGATTCGTGCTACCATGTGTATGTGTGTCTTGGCGCGTACTTGTGGCTTTTTCTGGGTTGTTTTTGTTTTTTTTTCGGGTGGGGGGCAGGGAGGGGAGCTGGGGGAAGCGGGCGGGAGGATTCTTCATGTGTGTGTGTGTGTATGTGTGTGCGCGCAGACGTCTGGCTTTTTTTTTTCATATTTGTGTCCAGCTTTTAATTTTTTGTGCTTCCGGCCGTGTATATGTGCGTTCGTCTGACTTTCCGAGTGTGCATCTGCATCTGGCTTTTTTTGGTGTATATGTGCTGTTGTTGATGCCTCCGTATATGTGTGTGAGAGTACGTCAGGCTTTTTTTACCGTCTGTGTGAGCGCAATCTCAAGCTTTGTGTGTGTGTGTGTGTGTGTGTGTGTGTGTGTGTGTGTGTCTGTGTGAGCGCACGCCGGTCTTTTTTCTTCCTTCCGCGTGTGTGTGTGTCTTCAGAACATAAATTGAACATGTATATATTTGAAAGAAAATAAAAGAGTCAACTATGTTTAATTAAAACGCCCAAAATAGAAATGAGAAATTAAAAAATAAAAGACGTTTTCAAAATAATGAATTTACTCCATACTGTCATTGAGATTCATATGATCTGCACTGCAGATCTCTATTTTATTTCAACAACTGATTGTCTTATATTAAAGGTCGTATATTTTACCACTCTACATTTTCACTTTTTTTAAAAATTGTAATTTGTATCAGCAAATAAGTATTTCTATTGATAAGGATGGCCTACATGATAATTATGTCTTGAGAGATATCCTACTTCATTGATAATTGAAAGATGATTATGATGATGATGGTATTTGATGGTTGTCCCGACGAAGAACCATGAGGTTGAATATTCTATAACTAGTTACCCTTCATCTCTTCTCTTCTCCTCCGTTCCCCTATATTTTACATAAATATAAATTACATGTATGTAAATGTACAATATGGAATCTTATTTGTAATAAACTTATATGCAATACGGGGGAAGTAAATTCAAAACGGCAGCCGCTTCCATGGCAACCATGAGCTATCTGAATTTTGTTCTGTTGTTTTCTCTCTAATTTGACCATAAAGAATTCGATGATAACGTTTAATCAACTCCCCCCCCCCTCCCCCTCCGGTCCCCCCTTTTATTTTCAAGCAGTTTCTAAAAATACCTTCGAAAACCTGTCTTATCTTCTCCCCTCCCCGCACCCTCCTCCATCTCCACCCCTCCCGCCCCTACTCCCATCTACCCACTCGCTATCCATGGATTTTGAGATACACAAATGCATAAACGGGATGTGGAGGAACATGCTGCCAGAAAACGACAATGCCAGATCTATATTTCTCTCTTCTACGGATGCCTCTTATTAAGGCTGAATGCCAGAGGGAATTTCAGGAAAAAAAAATGCATATCTCTCAACAGTATCTTACATTTACAAGATAAAGCTCCCCTCGAGGACACGGGATATAGAAGGAGGTTCTTTGCTCCCACGTAATCATGCGTTAGCTTTACTTTGTTTCCCTTTTCTTTGTCTTTATTTTTGTTGTTGTTGTTGTTCTTTATTTAAAAAAAACACACAAAAACTGGGGTTGTTGAGCCAAGGGATTCCGTCTGTACCGCGTACACCGTTTCGTTGCGTGTCGAACTTTTGTTTTATTTTGGTTTGTTTTGTCAGTCCGTTTTGTTTCGTTTTGTTTTTTGTATCGCCGAGATAACCACCCCAGTGGAGGTTGAAAGGCTTATTGAGATCCGAACCCCACCTGCAGGTGCTGAAAGCCCGCCATCGGTGGGATGTCTCCCATGGAATGCCATCCTCGATGTTCCAGGGGTGATATCTCTTCTCTCTCACTCCTTGCTCCTGTCTTTTGTCCCGCTCTCTTTCCTCTCTTCTTCTTGACGTGTTTGGTACAAGAAAGCCGGGATCTTGCTGATGTGCCCTTAAACCCCAACACACACAAACAAACAAGATAAAATAACTGGTCACAGAAAATTGGTGGCAGATAATTATGTCAAGTAGAAAACATTAAAAAAAAAATGTAAAGAAGCCTGGGCTGGTTGTTAGAGAAAGTCATGGATAAACAAAAACTCACAGTCTCATAATTCATGTCAGAATGTGTTCCAGGGGAAAACAAGACCAACTCAGAAAACGGCATTCCACATGACCATCTCTAGAGAAAAACAGAGGTTTTTTTTTTTTTTTTTTAAGTATAGAAGCAAAATACAAGAACTTGAAAATCGAAAGCAGGAAATTAAATACCCACGCTCAAGCAACCCTCTCTCTAAAGCGAAGTTAATTATAGTAAAAGGTTTTTTTAAACCTAAAAGAGCAGTAGTCTTGTTTTCCATTTCATTATAGCAGATGAAAGTTTAAAGCAGTCCTCTATCGAAGCACCGATGCAAAGCCAATAACGCGCTTCTTGCGCTCGATTGCTACATCAGATACCTCACTGGCTAGCTGACTGGCTGACACCCTGGTTGGCTGCTGGCTGGTTTGCTGGATGGATGGATGGATGGATGGATGGCAGATTTAAGGACAGCAAAGTCAGACTGACGGAACACAGCTAGATGCACACTTACTTATACAGCCTAACGTTAACAAACATTTACGCTTATACGTGTAGTTAATATTGTTGCTGGAACTGTTGCACAGTTCCCACCATTGTTCTTCCCCTTCCCTCCCACCCCATCTCTCCCGCCCCCAGTCCCTTCCCCGCCCCATCCTCCCCATCACCGGTGAAATAATCTTTGCTTTCTGCTTATGTCCATGTTTTGAGGTAGATCTAAGAGACTACATGTTATAACACTACGGTACACCTTATTTACATACAAAATGGTATGAGCATTCCATCCACACAATAAGAAATATGAAAAAAGTGATCTAAACAGGATACCATAGATTCCGCCACCACCAGCGGCACCAGTCACAAGGCGGGAAGAGGGTGATGCCCCCCTGCTCTATTTACGCACCAATGTTTTTAACGTTGTTCGCGCCTTGCTAGCTCCGCGCCGCGCAATACAAGAAGGAGGGAGAGAGAAAGAGAGAGAGAGACAACGGTGTTTCAACCGACTTTGTCGTCGTTCCTATCAGCTTTGTTTTAGGTAAACAATATCATAAATTCTGTCACATCAGCTGTAAGCCAAGAGGAAATACACACTGTGAAATCTAGTGCATATCGCTGTTCTGTTGTGTGGATATTCTAAATTAACGCCTCAGGCTGAATCTAGATCTATTCAAGTGTTGTTACAGTTCATTTGCAGAGGATGTGAACTGAATTCGTGCGCTAGTGCAGTGTTATAGTTCGAGGCCTCAGGTATTGATTTTCTGACTGCTGCACGCTGGCTAAGGGTAAGAACTCGTGTCCTCCTGTTGTGAAGACATCAGCACTGTTTTCATGTGTGTCAGGGTGTCAGGGACAGATGACAGTCAGGCGAATCTGCAATCTAATTTAACAAAACGCCTTTTTCAACACAATCCAATTATTTTACCATCCAAATCTAGTGAAGTGCAGTTTTCCACAATTTGGAAAGACCATCATTTTATTATCTAAACCTGCTTTTTATTTACAGTGTTTTAAAAGAGAAATCACAAAACGAAGTGCGTGGGGATGTCCTCAAAACAAGAGTTTTCAAGGAAACGGCGTTTTGTCAAAATAATCTAGATCGAGATCTGCGTTTGATTCCATGGACAGATGAGATAAGACTGACCACTACTGTTGTTGATGCTTTCATTGCTGTTGTTTTGTTGTTGTTGAAGATGTCCCATGCTGAGACTGACGTAATATCTGTGGACAGTAATAGAGACCGAGTGCACTTGCAGTGTGTAGTTTGGTTTTTGTCCTTGGTGTGGTGTGGGCTGCCGGTATTGCTACATATTGGTGGTGAGGATTGTATCGTTGCTGTTGTTGTTTTTGCTATGTCGAATGCTGCTGTTGTTCTTGCATTTGCTTTGTTTCGGATGTCGTTGTTGTTGCGACTGTGATTGTTTCTAATTTTGCTCTTGTTATTGTTGTCGTGTGCTTTTTTTTTTTTTCCAACTTCTTCATCTTTTTCTTCCTCCTCATCATCATCATGATTCAATCGAAGTGTCTTAAAATCCAAGTCTGACTATCTACGAGCAACTAACGATATACACCAAAAGAAACAAATAGCAATTAACAACCCGATATGATAGAAACTGAATAAGATGCTATTACTAGCCAAATTTTCGAGCCCTATTGTTTCTTCATCATCATGGTGATCATCATCTTTTTCTTCCTGTTCTTCTTCTTTTTTTCCCCCTCTTACAGTTGCATTATAATTTATCTTGTCCTCCGTATTTCCTGCAGTGTCCTGTTTTCGTGCCATTTAAAAAAAAAGTGTTGCCAGTATGCGATATTGAAAGCGAGATCTAAATAATACAGCATAGTTCTCGTAAATGTCATTATTGTTTGTAGCGCGTTTGTTCTTATGAAAATTACAATCATTATTGGGGAGAATTGGTCAATGGAACTTCATAATGGTCTTATGATGCGTGTAATACAAACTGAGAGAGCGCTAGCCTTTCTCTCACTCAGCTACCCTGCGTGCTGTAATTAGACTGTGGAAATGGTCTGGCCCAGCTCCAATGATAGTTAGCACACAGGAGATCATTGAGTTTGTCTGTTAGCTGTGACTTTAACCTGCTCTACTACACGTGCTGCTACTGCTTTCTGATGCAAACATGCTACGGTTACGGTCTTGGTAAGCTTTTCAACCTCCAGGATATCTCGGACAAATAAATGCGATGCATCGGTGTACCAGACTGATGAAGAAATATTATGTCTATAAAAGCTTCCAATGAATTCGGCCTGCCCGCCTGCCTGCTATCTATCTATCTATCTATCTATCTATCTATCTATCTATCTATCTATCTATCTATCTATCTATCTATCTA
>JBCEWB010126604.1:0-11358 GCA_039654565.1 Peronia peronii | reverse complement strand
CTCAACACATTTATGCTCCTCCCATCACGCGACAGCACGACTATAGGTTAACTTGAACTGTCAAACTGATTCACTAAGCAGGACTAAACCCTCCCTCAGACCATGTGATCAGAGGTTGACCGGCCATTGTCTCCTCCTCCTTTTCACACCTCATCCACGATCTTCCCCGTCTAGCACGCATGTTTCATACTCACACCGCACACCCCCTCCCCGCTGCGAAAGTTTCATGCAAATTTGCGTAAGGGGGTAGGAAACCTGGTGTTGGCGAGCGTCTCTGATGTGGGGAATTCTCCAGCTGCACTGCGGTTCACAGGTGGACATTACCCCGAGAAAACCCCAGGGAGTTGGCCGTTGTTTGTCTCATCGCGGGGAACTTACTCACCGGACTAGAGGATTTACTCGTGAGTTGGCCAATTAGACATAGATACTTTTTCACTAAACTGTTGCGGTCAAAACAAGAACAGTGATATACTGCACCCTCCGGCCCCGCCCGCAGATAGATTCATCACATGTCATGTTTATCATCTTGAAAAAGGCCCTAGTATAGGCCTTAGGAGTAATACATGTAGGCCTACAGTGTTTCATAACATGAAGCGGTGGGAGAAATTTAAAGGGTGACAAAGCTGCGTGCGGCGATCATGTTGACTTGAAAATGAATGTTCAGGAGGCAGGGTTGGGAGCGGTGGACATCGTCAGTTTACATGACAGTGAAACCTAAACGGCTGATGACAACGGGCGTCGATAATAATACGCGTTACATTAAATTCAACCAAAAGCTTGGTCGATCTCACGGAAATGGAATGGAAGAGATCAAAGTTGATGCTCGATGAAAGAATGCGTAAGGGAAACTAACCATTATAATGTCTGACAATATGTCATTCCAAATAAGTAGTGCCTTTTGTAGTTTTGTAGTCTTTAGTGACATACGGATGAGTCGAACTACAGATGAGTCGATCCTATTTTTCCTCCCCCACCAGCATCGACTCATCCGTATTCCACTGTATATATATATATAGAGTATATTATTATAGGATGTATTTGATGTTACTGATGACATGTAGATATGTGATCATCACAATTTGCTGAGGTGTTCAGTATTCAATTTACTGGTTTTAGTGCTGTGTTTGGTTTACTATGTGTCACGAGTTGGCACTGTTTGATTATTTGGTCTTGTTGAGTTGAATTTCATCTTGCAATTGAGCCTGAAAGGCAGAAGATGTTGTATGTGTAGGAGATTTTTGCCATCGATGGAATGTTCATGATTTGTTGAGTATTTAGAATTTTGTTTCATGTTACAAAATTCTTAAAAGGGGGACATGTAACGAATCATGATCGTGCATGCTGGGTATACGCGAGTGTGTGTTGTGAGCGATGTTCAATTGATCGTAATTGTGTGCTGAGCCCATGCAAGTGTGTTGTGTGTAGCGACGGTCGTAGTGGGCACGCATGGGTCCAGGCAGGTTTAGTTAGACCTTGTGTGTATGAAGTATGTCACATATGCGCATAGATCTAACGAGATCTGGTAAGGTCGAGGACCAATACATTCGAGAGAGTTAAAGTTAAAAATATATATTAAGGCGCAGCCGGAGTGCAAGGGAGCAAGAAGTAGAATGCAGTGAGAGCTGTGTGCATTGGAGTTAGACAGCTACCCTGAGGTTTGTATTGTTACCAAACACCTGCAATAAATTCTGCATCATTTCGATGTCGAGGATTCCTGTTCTTATTTCTCCATTACTGTGTGCGTCTCGTCCGCATTCACCACCTGATCACCGCTTACAGCGTCATGACTAACACCTATTCACATTCAAAGTTCATGACAGATACAAAGTTGAAGATTCATAAAAATGCTGACTTGACTCAAAGCAAAATACTGCTGCTATTTAGCTTAAAGTTTGAGGGGGAACCCCTGCTAGAGATTTTTTCTTTTTTTTTTTTGTATGGATAAAGGGCGTACATATTTTGACCCCCCCCCCCCCCCTTTCAGAGACTGTGTCCCCTGAGAACAGATAATGTCAACCTTGTTTAAAGTCAACACTTTCTCTCAGTCTCGAGAGGTTGACTTTAAGCAGATTCCACCATACTTCAATCGAGATAACCTCCACTAGGAGGTTGGAAGACGTATTATAGAACGTAACGTAACCATACTTCAAGTGGTTTGTTTGTTTGTTTGTATTGGGATTTAACGATGCATGAGCATAATTATGGCTCATTTGCCCATAGCACAGTTCACAGCATCACAAAAACCCCGAAACTGTGACTTTTAGTTCGGGCCTGCGGTTTCATGCTGCACGGCCGTTAATCGTTCTCCCCGCCTACCCGTCATGGGCTCAACTAGCAGAACACCCGATTACCTGCGAATTATTGCGGTGACTCATCAATTGACCAACATAAAAGCTTTACAAGTCTGGCTCTAATTCTCTCCCATCCAGATTTAAAGAATTCATTTGAAAGTTTAGTTTAAGTTCTTTAGAACGATGAAAATCCCATGTCTCTATGATTGTAAGTATGAGTGATATAGCTGTTTGAAAGCTATGCACAGAAACCTACATTTCTGCCTCTAATAATCGATTATATCTCAAATATCCTGTGTGGCGACTCTTCAGTTTTTGTATGATTCTGATCTGCTACATTTAAATTCTTAATCTTCTAAATGTCATAACTTTGTCACCAGTACTTTTAAAGCTATAGCGGTGTGAATATCACAACCTGTGCTTATCGACAAAATTTTCTTTAACGGGCATCTTTCACATGTGCTTACAATCAAAGAACTTTCATTGGACACACTCACACACAAAGGGCTAAACTGAATGAAGCGTGTAGAACCTGTGGGAGGAAAAATATGACTCAGAACAACGAAATATGCACACAAAATAAGAAAATATTAAAAAAAGAAAAAAAAATGTGTGTGAGTGAGACAGTGAAAACGGATATTAATTTTGTTTCTACTATTGATATGAGAGAAGATTAAGATGGGACCACTCTAAGTGTATATGCCAGACTTGTTTCTTATCTATTAGAGATGTCAAACAGAGACAAAGCGCTGTTGCATTTAAAGCAGTCAAGGAACTAGCTGAATACAATAATGATGTCTGGTGCTTTTGATAGTTCAAAAACACCTCAATCCTGTTCCATGTGCATTCATGGTGCACAGTTGAGACTAGGGTGTGTCACAAGGAAACGAAACACAGCAGGGTGAAAATATAATAGTGTTCGATTGCGCAGAGAGCACTGAAGAAATATCATGTGATGGAGAGTGCCAGTATATATACCTGTATATATTCCAGAACCTCATTCTGTTTTTTAATCCTATCAATTATTAAACACCCTAAACATTTTTTATGAAACCTTCACATTTTACAAGTGAATGTATGACATCACCACACATTGAACAGTTATTCATACATCACAACTGATGACAATCATAACAAAGTTAAAGACGGGCCTCCGACAAATGAAGAAGAGTTTCTCACTTCTTTCATCAAAAGAAAACTAATGGCTGATCCCCACTGAAGAATTGTGAGGTGCAAAACAAAGGGACAATCTCTGGCCTTACAAAGAGTCAAAAGCAAGATACAGAAAACAGCTACCAGCTTGAAAAATGGGCCAGTGGCATTCATAATGATTTGGAAATATTGACATTCATAAAAGTCTCATCTTCTTCAGGTCAGCCCAATGCTTCATGCAGCAGTTCCAACTGGAAATCAGCCAAAGGAAAGGTCACCAAACGGAAGTTACTGGATCAGGATTAATTTTTTGTCTCACACAAGTAATCTATATCTATGGGAAGAAAGTATGAAATGTGTTTATAATTGAATGTGAAGTTTCCAAAATAATCAACAGTCATGATATGAAAGTGTGCTTATATATATGCTTGCTTTCTCTATTTTGGTGAGAGACAAGAAAGTAATAATGCGTACAGAAATTCATTTGGCTGTGGAGTATCATTTCTTGAATGGATTAAAAACAGCTTCATAAGGATGAAAACAGCCGTGGAGGCATTATTTGCAGTGATGAGGCAACTAAATTTGGCATATATATGCATAAATGTATTGTCTATAATGTCAGGAAATCTATATTAGATCTGACCCGTGGTTGTGTAATTAACAGTAATTGAAAATATCGCTCATAATTATATATTGAGATGAAAATTAGCCCATCTTCAGAAGAGTTTTCCGGCTAAAGTATTTAAGCTAGAGGTCTGGTTTTTTTTTTTCACAAAACATTACAATCATTTAAGCTTAGAACAGTCAAAAAGAACTCATCCTTGCATTCCTTAACATAAAGGGGGAATTTAATGAAGAAACAGCCCTATAAATCAGTCTGTTTTCCCGCCACAGTGCAGCACCCACGAGGTAACCTGATACTCGTGACCCCTGTGTGGTTTCAGGCCAAGTCCAGCGCAACTAAAGTGCCACCATTGTGACACCGTGAGCTGATTAGGTTTATGGTTATAAATGGCATATCAGAGTCAACATATAAATTTGATAATCAGATTGTAAAGGGACTCTTTTAAAAGATGAATTAGATATGCAACTTGCCATATGACCCACCACATGTCCTCAATTTGCACATCCATGATTGTAACCCTAAATTTTGGTGTAAAGGCCAACCTGGCATAAAAAGCCCAGGATCTGCTGTGGCTTTGTTTTGTCAAAAAGATCCTTCAGAAAATGACTCAAAATGTGGTCTTCAAGCATCACTGAAGTTGGCCCAATCTAAAACTTAAAGTATGTGTGTGATTGTCGATTAGCAGTTACAGGCCACACACGGTGGGGAGGGGGGGCTATTCTGAGTAAAAAAACTGAGGGGGGAGAGGACATCTCGTTTTGTCTTTGCAGCAGATCCTGGCCAAGGTCCAAGGGAAGGACAGGGAATCTGAAAAGATCAGAAAGTTTTTCTGTGTGGACGTAATAATAGTATCTAAAGCAATATTGATGGCTAAAGGATTTCGGGTTCAGGCCACAGCTGTGCTTCCCAGAGAACTGAGAATGAGCCGGTGCCCACGGCTCTATCATCCTTGGATCTGTCTGTGAATAAATGTTTGTAGTCAGGGTGATGAGAGATCACTTTTTCAAGCAACTGTTCAAAGACCTCTTTCAGGATGTCTCATTTAGGTCCTGCCACTAGGTCAAAGATCACACATGGTCTTCGGATACGCCATGGCTGGACACTTGGAAATGGTTAAGTCTCACCCTAAACTGTCTGATCCCAGCCCTCGCTAGCAAAGACTGAAACTGGATACCAAAGACAGGAGCTACATAGGCAACCTCTCAAACATGTTCACAAAACTGGGTTCAAAGACATGTCTGTAGGCTGGGTTTTCTCGGTGAAACAAAATTTTGATTCTGTACAGCAGAGACATTTTGTTCCTCTGTCTCGGAGAGGTTTGGTAGCCGCAACATATAGATTCTCCACAGGAGATGTGTGATATGCCCTCAGAGATAGTCTGAGTTGAGTTTTTGAAGTAGCATCGCTTGACCAAGGCATAGACAATGCTACCATAACCATGTTGGAGCAGACATGGGAACGGTATAGGCATATTGTGGAGTCAGTGTCAGCCTTCCGTTCTACACTTAATACTGGCATAAGCACATTAAAAGCTCTAAAAGAAGCAGTCCTGAGGTGGTTGACAGTTTTCGATCAAATATCACACTAAAAAATTTTACCTCATCATTGACAGGGATCTTCTGTTTCTCAATGAGAAATAGATCTGGATCCCTGCAATGTTGTACAGTCGAGTCCACTCAAACTGAACTCTGATAATCCGAATTTCTGATAATTTGAATAAAAAGGAAGCAATAGACTTTTTTTCCTCTTTGTGCCCATTAAATGCCTCTCGCATAATTTGAAGCCATTGCCGTGAGTTTCCTTTAAATCGAAGCGGTCAGCGCCGCCACAGCTGAGATAACCACTACATCAGGAGGTTGAAAAGCTTATAAAAACCGTAACCGTACCACCACAAAGGTAAAAATTGGCTTTTGTTCTCTCCACGTGGTTCCCACACAGGAGACAGCATCGCGGATGGGGCAAGAGGGATTAGGGAATTAATTTACACACATATATTGTGAACGTGCTCCATGCTGCAGCATAAAGTGGGCCTGTGTGTTCAGAGGGGGGAGGGGGGGGAGCAACGTAGGCCTACGAGGAGCAGTGATGCCAAGCAATCGATCGATAATCAAGCATCCTCACCGAGCCTCAGAGTGCAAGTAGACACGGTCAAACACGTGAGTGTACGGTACTACTTTACAATACTTCATGTGTAGGCAACCCTTGGCGCTGCGCCTGTGTTACAACTGTCTTCTTAGTTCTAGCACTGTGACGGTATGCTGTATAGATTTAGTCAGTATTTACATCGTGCTGGCTCTTTCGCCTGATTTTGACTAGCTTTATTTTATAGACGAGATCTACGTGATGGCTTCCTCTAACCCACTGAAGAGAAAGAAGATGGCTCTTTCCATTAAGTCGAAAATGAAAATGCTGCAGGAAATAGACAGAAGTCTGATGTCCAAGAAGGCCATAGCTGAAAAGTATGGCATTCCCCAAATACACTGTTAACAATATTAAAAAATCAGGAACAAGTGGAAAAAGCGGCAGCCTCCTCTTCTTTTTTTGCCCCATAGGTCATTCAAGAGTTGTTTCCTTGTCAAAAAAACTGGAAGACGAACTCTCATAAATCAAACCCATCAGGGTGGTCCCGGAAAATTCAATTTAAGCGGACTCGACTGTAGTTTATTTTACAAAATGATTGGCGTTTTCTATGTGAAAAACTTGAGGAAGTTGTTATCTGCCCACCCCTGGAGGGCATTCAAGGTTGCCTGAAGTTGCTTCTCACTGGGCAGACATCCTCTGAACCCTGTAGCAGATGAGGAAGTCATTTACATACCGGGAACAGCTGGTTCTCTGAGCCAGCTGATCTGCATTGAAGCTGACTTTGATGTTGAATAGCATAAGTGAGAGGATGGTCTCCTGCAGAAACCCCTCTTCCTGTTCAAGAGAATCACAAAGAGTGTAATTGTGTTGGATGCTGAAATGTCGTTCGCTCAGGAAGTTCCAAATATAATGGGGAGATCACATTAGAAGCCCGGCCAATGAAAATCCCTCAAAATACTGAATTTTCATGTGGTGTTGAAGGCCTTCTCCAGGTCAAAGACACATTGCTGGTGCACAAATGCTTTGCAGACAAAAGTTTCCAGGTGGATGAGGTGGTTTGTCATAAAGCACTGTGCCCAGAAGCCACATTGAAAGGCCTAAAGGCACTGATCATCCTCTAGGGCCCAGCTCAAGTGCTTGGTCACTAATCACCCCATCAGCTTACAAAGATAGATGGTAAGGGTGATGGCATAAAAGTTGGAAGGATCTGTGTGGTCTTTCCTGGGCTTGGAAATGAATGGTGGCCAATATGGTGGCCTGCTGCTAAAATGAAGACAGGCCAGAGATGTCTGCATGAGAGGGTTCAGTATCTGATTGTGAAACTGATTCGAGCCTTGAGTGGTGTTGCCAGCACTGGGAGGCCAGATAGCAATTTGTCCATGGAGAAATGGTCGTTATAAGGGATGGGGAAAGGGATTGTAAAATCAATCCTCTCTTTCTCAGCAGTGGCCTTCTATTTCTGAAAGGCGGCATAGTTATTCTGGTTGGAGGTGTTTGACACAAATGCAGCTCTGAGCTCACTGGTGACATCCTCTGCCTTCTCAACAAGGAAGCTATTACTTCCACAATGAGCTGGAATCCAGGATGTTTAGCAGTATCTTTTTTATCATCTGCCAGATTTTCCCTAGAGGTTGTTAATCTTGGAGATGTAATCTCTCCAACAAGTTCTTTTGCCCTCTCTGGCTTTAGCCCTGGCAATTTTGAGCCGCTGAAGATACTGTGCGGTGGGACCTGTCTTGCAGGCCTCTATGGCCCATTTGCAGTCCTCCGTGAACCCAGGGCTTGTTTTTATGTGGAACTGCAGAGGTCTTAAGAATACAGGCCTAGGCAATTTCCAAGAGTTTCTTGGAACTCCTTGACTGAGGACTGAAAAGTTAGCCAGAAGGAGCAGACCGCTGTAAATTGTGCCCACTCAGCCGGGGCAATGTACCAACATCTGTACAGAATACTGGTATCGGGATGGGGGTGTGGGTTTGGGGAGGGGGGGGGGGGGGGTTCAGGACCAAACAAATTGGAAATGGTGACCCCATGTCCACCCATGACCAGTCATGAGTAGTTTGTTTGCAGAAAGGGTGACACATGGATAGACTGATGGTGGAAAATTATTCAGCTGCTGGATGCATGTATGTCAAGATTAAATCCTTGAAAAGGAGAGATCAGAGTCAAACATAAGTCTTCAACCTCTTTACCTTTCAGGTTGGTATAGAAGCTGCCCAGAGGCGATTGTAGACATTGAAATGCCCAAGCAGAATGAATGAGGCAGGATGCTGCCAAAGAGGGAGAGTCAAATCAGCAGCAGTGACAGTTTCCAAAGGAGGCAGATGAGCAGTTACAGTGATTGCCACAGCCTGTAGTAAAGATGTTGAGTGGGATGGGTTGATGGAAAATGCCAGGAACACAGAGACTCTTCTGCCAAGTCCATTGGTGCCATGGCCATTGTGTGGTATAAGGCATAGCCTCGTATCTCCACCAATCACTTGGCCAACATTTTAGTTTCTTGCAGGCAGACGGAACAGGCTGATGATAGGTCACTAACTGCTGCAGCTTCGTCAAGCTGTATCTGAGGCCTCTGCAGTTCCACTGGATGAGGCAATTTCTACTTCAGCCATATCTCCTTATTTGAGATCTTTCTTCAAATTCGGTGTCGCCTCCAGTCCACCTTCTTTGTTGATGTTGTTGTGGACATCTCTCTCCTAAGAATCCCCTTAAGTCGCAAGGAAAGAGAATGTCCCTTCACCTTGGTTGGGGAGGGGGAAGTGGATGAAGAAGGAGAGGTCAGAAGGGTTTGTGCTGGAGAGTAATGTGAGGAGATAGTGGTGGAGAGAGAGGACCCAAGGGAACTAAATAGGGTGGACGAGATGGAGAGGAGTGGGAGGGATAGGGAGGGGTGGTCTTCATGCCCTTTTTCTTAAAGAAACATTTTCCAGGGTGACAAATCTATTGGAGGTTTTCACCCTGGCGCCAAGGGCCCTCGCCTCTGACAAGAGTCCCTGGGAACCCTAGGATTTATCAGCAGGAGCCCTCCAGAAGGAGTTCCCTCTGGAATCCTTTTTCACAACGGCATTTCGTGGTCACCCAGTGTCTTCTTCACTGTCTGGGCATTAGTCTTGGACTTCGACACCTAGTGGCTATGTGGTGCTGAATGGTCTTTTTTCATTGGCATCTCAAGCACTTCTTTTCAAACACCATGTGCTCGCCTTGACAGTTGGGACACTTGGGATAAGTAGTGCGGTAAATGTCAAAATGTCTCCCTTTTCTGCGAGCGCAAATGACAACACACCTGCAGTGTGTTTGAGTGTTGCCATGGGGTTAGGGACACAAGGGTCCACCTTTCATTTAAAGGTATTCCCACCTTGATACTCATGTCACCCATGGCTTCACTGTATCAAATAGCAGGACAATGGTGCTGGTGGTGATTCGCTTCATGATGGGTGTTAATATACTAGACATCAGTGACTCCTGCAATGCCCTCAACTATTTCCTTTTCACTGATTTTCAGGGCAACCATCTCATTCTACATCTTAGCTTCTGATTTTCTCACCTTCATGGTGGATGCTAATACACTAGGCATCAGTGACTCCTGCAGTGTCCTCAACTATTTCTTTTTCAGGACAATCATCTAAGTCTTGGTTTCTGAATACACCTTTAGAACTGTTCAGGCTCTTGTGAGTCATTGCATTCATGGGCACGTCCAGGAAAGTTTAAGCCTTCAGGAGCACCTCTGAATGGTGGTGTTCCCTGCATTCATCTAGCAGGTCGTCAGACTACAGTTTGGGAATGTGCTAACTTCTCCAGTGACTGCACATACGTTTTTGTACATTTGGAAAATGTTAAAGTTTCTCTGTGGCTTGTCCTTGCAGGTGCTGTGGAACACCAAAGGGCACTTAAATTTATCACTATTGGTACTGTTATTGCTGGTCAAGGATGGGGGGATTCAGCCCCATTCAATCTCTGTTTTGTCTACACTAAATTGGATGGATGGCACACCTATTTCTATATAGCTGACTCTGCTCTGATATTTCCATGCACCTGCTTTGCTAGTATACCAATTTTGCTACGCATCAATGATATGCAATGGTCAGTCTTCCTCACTCCCTTCACTGCTAACCCCCAAACTCACTCAGTTCGGCCCACCATGAATGAGCCAACTGGCAGCCGGCCTCAACAGGAAATCAGAGCTGTTGACTGCTATTCAATGTTATTAACTGTTGTATGTTACAGTAAATTGCAGGCCTGATTTGGGCTTTTGTACTAGGTTGTCTGCGTATCATCAGCTTTTGACATCTATCAAAAGATTTTGCATATAAATGCAAAAGGCTGCTCAGTGCTCAGAACACAGAAAAGGGAAGAAGGAGCAGTGAGCTAACCACGGATGTTTTGAGCCAACACACATTTTGCTGCACATGAGAGACCAATCTTTGGACATACATCATACTATGGATAGCAACAAAGTACTGAGAAAAAAAAAATGCATTATACAAAGCACTGTCTGAAGCAGTGAAGCAGCCAAAGCACTATTTGAATCATGGTGACAGTCAATCTCATTATTAAGAATAATTCTGCCATAAAAAGTTAGGTTACTCTTGTATATCATTACAAAATCATCATATCAAAAACATGCTTACCATATAATACAGACAAATATATGAAATTAATGACAAAACTGTAATTGCCGTTGCTACAAGGAAGTAAATCAGGGCACTGGTGACAGGATCTCCTCCTGTTGCATGGGTAAGTATGCTGACCACAGCAGAAAATGTTCCTCCTGCAGCCTGAGGAGTGTTACAAAATGTAAGTTGAGATATTTAACATTCAGATTCAGAGAGTTTGAAACAACATCAAACTAGTGTATTCCTCTCAAATCAATACTAGTATGCCAATACTGATCTCAAAGAAGATATCGAAGTTTTTTAACATTCAAAGTCAGCTTCAAGAGACCCCATTCATCTACTCAATCATAATTTGTACAATACACTCTAACACAGTTATTAAGAAAGCGCTTAAAAAGAAACTTGCATTATTAAGAAAAATCTCTGGGAACGTTTTTTTTTTGCTATGTAATTTCTTATGCTTACAAAGAAATAAAACGATGGGCCGATACGAAAACCACGCTTATAACGAACGGTTTTCGTTTCCCTGATCGCACTTTTCTTTCATATTAAGCGTAACCAAGACCAAGCTCAGGTACCGGACCAGTTCCCTCCGACA
>JBCEWB010126582.1:0-11359 GCA_039654565.1 Peronia peronii | reverse complement strand
TATCTATCCATCTATCTATCTATCTATCTATCTATCTATCTATCTATCTATCTATCTATCTATCTATCTATCTATCACAAACGAAGAGCTTGGCTCCTAGAACGCGACGAAAAGAGATGTGAGGGAAGAAAAACAGCACTAGTCGGTTGAGGCGATGGAAGGTTCGTGCACTACATGGGATTTGGGAAGTGAGTGGGAAATGGTAAAATGGCCTGGTCTACTGGCTTAGCTGAGTATTACAGGACTTAGTGCTCATACTGTCTGAAGGGGGGGGGGGGGACACCGTGACTAGCCTGGGGAAGGAAGAAAGGGGGGGGGTGTTGCTGCAATTTGACCTTTAGAGAATACTTTTTTTAATTTTCATTTAGTAAACAAACAAAAATCTTTTTTTTTTCTTCAACAAGCTGGTTTTTGGAGAAATCCAAATTAAAATATAAATTTGTCATTATTTCATTCAATTTATATGTCATATACTTTGTATTTCATTTGTGAGTCACAGCTCACTGAAAATTGTTCCACAGCTGTCAGACAATTTTAATAAGAGACTTTAGTGAATGTTAATAAGCACACATAGTTCACAGTAGCAGCTGTTGTTGAATAGTGACCAACTATAAAATGACCATTAGAAGATATTCTCATGTCATAGTTTTGTACATTTGCTTATTGCAAATCAAATATACATCATTACTACAAGATTATTTGCCCAACTCCCTTGACTAGTCTTTATTATACACAAAGAGGAAGAATAAGGGTAGATTTTCCAACGTGTTGCTCAAAAACAAGTATTTTTTTAAAGAAGTGCAAAAGATTTTAAAATAAAAGCTGTCTTTTGACTTAGCTGATTTCTACCCTGAAGCATAATAACCATGTTTGTGTGCATTGAAAAGTAAAGCTCAGTGGATCAAACAATGCTCATCATGATGGCACAAATGATCCATATATTTTTCCAGTTTAAAGTGGGGGACTCATTAACAGAATATTTTGCACGAAGAGCAACTTGTATAAAGGCAAATGAATGATATTGTTGAATTTCTATGACATCATTTTTTGCAAATTAAATTTGACATAAAAAAAAATTAAGAAAGAAAACTTATAAAATTCCAAATAATTTTTGCAGTTTATTTTATGAGTTACATGATTGTTGAATTTCAATATTTCTGGGATAGACGTTTATGTTTTTAATTTGATAGGCGTATTGCTGAATCTCTCAGTTCCTCCACAGTTAAAGATTTCTGTAGCAAAAAAAGAGTGGAACTTCCTGGCTTGGCCAGCATCTTAATAATATTCATTATCAAGCCGTTTAAATGTCACATAAGCTGCGAGCTCATTTTAGTATTTTTTGTGAAAACTTGTTTCAGATAATTCAGACTTATCCTGAGTGAATGTTGATTTGAAAACTCTCAATTTAAACGTTTCCTTTTCAATATCAAAATATGCAATGCATTTTTAGCCTGTAATTAATATGTAAAGGTGAAATATGTTTTGCTTGGTATTAGTTTGTGTTGAAGGATGAAGAATTGCATTATTAGCACATTTTTTGGGATCATAGCTGTAATGTTGTTAATTCTTTGTTTTGAATATCTTATCACAGAAAGACATAGCCATAGCCATGCTTTAATTTTGTTGTTGTTTTTTGTTCATTTCTTCGTTTGCATATGAAACAACATCATAGCAATTCTGAAAATAAGGAAGGAGTCCTTGGACTTTTACAACTCTGAAAATGCACTGTGGTATATGTGTGTCTTAGAGCTCAGTGTTTGTTCAAAGGCTCAAAACAACTGTCTAAATATAATAGATTGATACATTTGTATCCCAAGATCATTCCTTGTAAAATTTAACAATTATATGGATTTATAGATGGACAAAATGATATATGAAGTTGTAGTACAATTTAATTTTTCAGATGCCAGGTTTATTACCATTAGTCATGCATGGAAACATTTCTGACACTTGGACCTTGTGGCAACCACAGTTTTTGTTCTGTGATGACAGAAAAGATCAGTAGCAATATGACTCCTTTATTGACTCCACAATGCCCCATATTGTGTCACAGAGGATATCATATTTTGTAAAGCACAAGAAGCCTGGTGGTGAAATTAGCCACTTAAAATTTTGCCTTTGAAAGTTGTTATTTTCAATTTTCATTTGCTAATTTGTAGAAAGATGTAGATATATAGCCAGGGATAATATAGAGTTTAGAATTCGATGATCATGTATTGTTGTAATATGCTTTATACATATTACATATCAAAGAAGCAGATTTTGAAGGATATAATTTGCTTGAAGCACTGCCTAATTCTAAGAAATGGCACTGTATGGTATTATTGTTTTAAAATTAGCATCATAAAAGGAAACTGAGTACTATTTTAACTGTTAATATGTCATACACATGGTATCAGACATGACCTTCATATGCAATGACTGAGTCAGTTTTCATCATTACTTTTTTTCCTGTTGCTACTTGATCATGACAAAGATTATACAATGAGAAAACAAAAGTAGCATAGAAGTTGCTTTTCGACAAGATCAAAATTCATGACTTATAGATAAAAAAATGTTATGTTTTATGTCAGCACTTGATCAAGCCTTCACAGAATAAGAACAGTGTAGTGTGTTAGAAAGTGTGACATTCGTTTCATTTCAAAACGCAGTGAATAAGGTTTTTGGGGTTTTTTTTTATGGAATCATGATTGTTGAAACCTGAAAGAAAACCAGTGAGATGGGTAAACATAATGGAGGCTGGAGACAGTTGCAACGCGACAAGAGGAAATTAGGAATTGGTCGGTTTTTGTTGGCTTATAGAGTTCTTAATATCATATTATTAAAGCTTATTCATTTCTCTTTGTCTTGGTGAAAAAATATTTTTTCTACCTGGAGTAGAAGACAAGATATTGGCAATTAAAGACAATGTGGTGGATCAACGGCTATCACTGAGTTGAGTCAGACAGTGGCCGATCAATCTTGTTTTTGATCCTTATATATCTTCATTTAGGTCCTGTTACTACATTGCTATTTTTTAACTTTTAATACTATATTTCAGTAAATTAAACTGAATACAATTTTAAATGGGCATAGAAAGGATTTCTACAAAAACAAAAAATAGCATTAAAAATTCACACACTCTTGCAAAAAATCATTATTTTCAGCAGTCACCCCAGTTTGATGAGTGCCTGATTTCATTGTGTCCTATCTCATTTGTAATGGGGTATTTGTTAACTGTCTTTAGTCCAGTCTTAAGTGAAGATTTGAACAAAGAACAGCTCAATTCAAGCATATATTTGAGACCATCTGAGCAATGGCAGGAGCAAGATTTGTCTATTTTTGCTTTTTCATATTCTGAGAATGATCTTGAAAGCTCAGTGTGGACATTTAGTGCTGACTTTGTATACCTAGCCATCTTGTCTCTGTATGTGATCCCAGGGCTCCAGAAAGGGAAAGTCTGTCCATAGAGAAGAAAAAGTTCACGTTTTCCCATGTTATGCTATTATATTACATTATATTATAATATTATACTACCAATTTTTGGACAGATTGGAGCATCACAATGTTTTTATATAGAATCAGTTAATATTAAAGAGTAAATATGTGAAATATTTACAAAGCATAGATCACGAATGGGCATGTTTGACAGAGGGCAATAAAAATTTCATATGGATGAATGTTTTAAAAGTAGCCTTGGAAGAGTTGACATAGCAATAGACTTTAATCACGAAATGTATATTGAAATGATGAAATTTCACAAATTTATAGACATGGCTTGATTTAATGAACAGCAGACATAGATGTTGTATGACACAATGAGTGAAATATCACCCTTCATGATTTATTTATACATTGGAGTTGTGTTAAATAATCAGAAAACATAAAAATCCAGAATAACAGTCAGAGAGTTTGACACTGTCTTACCCTGTCATGAATGTTTGTTTGTTTAAACTACATGTATTTTTTTATATTTGAACACATTTGGGAAATCAGAGTAAATGTGCATTTCGTATTGTTTTGTTGAAATGTTAATAAAAGTTTTTTTTCCATGTAGAAGAATTTCCACCCAGCATATAGATCAAATGTCTCAACCAGTCAAAATGAGTTGTATGTCAATTTTTCACAAATTGAGTAATTACTATCATGTAAAACCTTACTCCATGTACTTTCGTGTGGTGAAAAAGTTTATAGCCAGAGATATTGCAAGTTGGAATTGCAAGAGATATTGCAAGACAAAAATTGGAAAAAAACGAACAGTTGAGCACTCATAAATTCATAAAATTCATAAATTGCTCATAAATCTGTAATATTCGTCTCACAACATTCTGATAAACATGATCTGCCCATAGAAGGAGCAACATTTTTTTGTTCAGATATGAATGTTATTTTCAATTTCTGCAATATAAAACATCACTATCATCTTCATCTCATTCAACCCTGAATGTCTTTGCTTGAGTCGAGCAACTTTTGACTTATTCTGAAAAGCCATGAGACAAATAGAAAATAATTTGTCATTGACATTAGCATTTTGCTATATGATAAAAACAGGCCTCATTAAACATGTCTGTGTTTGATGTCTGTATGTTTCATTTTCAAATAAAACATTATGGTTGGGGATTCATATCTGACATGCTTTGAATTGAACAATGCACCTTTGAATGAAATATAATACATGTATTGAATATTCAAAACTGAGTGTTGTCATATTATGTCATCTTAGATGTTCTTGAAATCTGTATACGTGGTGTTACAGACATTTTTGCACTTCACTCTGTACATGGTATCGAAATTTTCTTTCAAAGATGAATGCTTAGTAGGCAGATTCATAATTATCTTCTTTACTGATCATTTCTAGTCCATAGTTCACAAAGATACATTCATTTTCTTTACTCACTCACACACACACACACAGATTGCACATGTCTCCAATCAAATAAGATCAATGTGCTTGAAAATAATTAGTTTATAACAAACTTTCAGATTTGTTTTGAACTGAGAAACAACTTCTTACATCCATTTAGCTATCTGACAAAATAAAATGGCATGCTGTGCAATTAAATAGGAAATGAAATGGATGGTATATTCTGAAGAATATTCTCAGGTCTGGGATAGGAAAAATGGGAAAAGGAATTAATATACATGAACTGGACTTTGTCTTAGAATATTGACATAAGTTCAGTACTAATTAATGCAAATCTATCCATCTTGAAAAATCAAACAAAAAAAAAAAGAACAGCGCTGCTGTGATTTTTACATTCTGAGGATATCACCTCTTTCCATGAATGCCATGCAGAGCATAGATTTTGATCTCCAGGAAATTAGATGTGTCATAAGTCACCCCTGGTATCATGTATTGTGTGCCATAGAAATAGCAGTTTTATCCCTAACCACTATCCACAGAATATCTGACATTATTTTATCCAAGGAAATGGAAGAAAGAGAGGGTGGGTCACAGGAGGGTGCTGTCCTTGTATTTGTCTATGAATTGTGGGGGCTTACCATTACACACCACATCCAGCCTCTATTAAATCTTACATTTTATCTAATAGCAATTATGCACATAGAAGAGAGATTTTTTTTCTCTCTCTTTCCAGCCAGTTAAGATGATGTTGACATGTTGATTGTCTAAAGGAAATGAACTGGGAGATTGGTAGGGCAGATGGAAAGGCCGTCTGCTTTCTCTCCATCACTGTGCTGTCTTCCTGTGGCTCTGAATGCTTTTGCGCTTTGTGTTTTCTTTCCACCAAAGAACCATCCTGACTGAGATTTTTTCATGTGATGACACTCCGATACATTCCTAATTCTAGATATAAGTAAGAGGCCATCAGTTCAACATCAGTAAGAGGACTCTTATTAGTAAATATTTTTTAGGAAAAAACATGAACAAACGATTTACATTATTACTGGTACAGTTACCTAGTATGAAAGAGATGAAGAAAATCAACACAGGGAGTTTTAGTGTAAGAAATGTCATCCCATGTGAAGTGTACATTCCTGCTATCAGTCTCATGAATTTTTGTCAGTGGATTTCTCACAGACACTGTAGCTGTTGCATAGATTACACGGACAAGAACAGTATAGTGTAAAATATGTGATTAGCCCTCAACTTCTAGCATCGTTATGCAAGAAAGTGTCAAAGCTATTTATATTTTTTAATTTGTCTACATAAACTTTGAAGACACAATTTCATGAAATATTGCTATCTGTATTTTGATGATCAACAATGAATATATTTGCACCAAAAAATGAGCAGGAAAAGAAATGAAAAGCATAAATTGTGATCTATTTAATCTTTTTTGTATGAGCAGTTCTTTTAAGTCATGGAGAAATAGTTTCATTGATCTGTATAAGTTCTGGCTCTCTATGTCATTTTTTCCTCATCCAATGTTTTGTCCACTATGTTGGAACTGTGTGCCTCACAGCTGTTAGCGCCCACTCGGATTCTTGCCATGCCAAGTATCTGTGTCCCATCACACCTTAAAGAACCCTCCATTTCTTTTCTGTATCATGTTGTATTAACCAATTATTTGTGAAGCAATACTGAAAAAGGCAGTTTAGAAACTGTTGAATTCAATCAATAAAACTTTTTTTTAATGCGAAATTTAGTCTCATGGTGAGAGCATTGCAGAATTATTTTCTAGTTACGCTTTCATTTTACTGCAATTCTATCATTTCCACAAAAGTAGACCCTATTACTTACTTTAATCTCTGTATCAAAATCAGCAATAGAGCCTTTCATCCCTTCGTTTTCATTATAACTCAAATCTGAGTTCATTTTAACTCTGCGTTCTTGTTCTTGTCTAAGACAGAGTAACTTTCTTTTCAAAATGTCACTGTATCATATGGAAACAACATGTATTACAATTCTTAAAGACCAAGTGCAGAATCTGGAAAGAGAGCACATCTTTTATAATTCCTAAATGTTTTGTTAACATTTAACTCTGTTTGGTGTAATTTACATTAGATTATGTTATGACCAAGCATCATGTATACTTATGAAATAGCCAAGGGAATTACCTTCATAAATTTCATCAGTTAGATAGAGATGCTCTCATAAACAAATACATGTACATGTATTCTCTAAATTAAGTTTATTGTCAAAACTGCTATTTCTTATTTGTAAAAGTTTAAGGAACCATTTTCATTGGTTATCTGTTCATCATTTCCAGATAACATAAATTTGGCCACAAGTCACAATCACAGTTTGAAAATGAAAAAATTGAACAAAAAAATGTATAACAATATCTTGATATGAATTCACCTTGCTTGAGGTTATTAATGCACAACTGAATTCATGCATATGTTGTAAAATAAATTAACGAGGATGTGCAGTCCTAGTGTTTTTCAGCTTTTCACAGAATGTTAGTTTTGAAACTGTATGGAACCAATTTTGTCTTGTTAAGACTTAATGACTACAAATTCTCATAAAAAGCAAGGGCTTGTAATATACAGACTTTGTGAAGCATCTTTAGCCATTACAATTTTTGAATTTCTGAAATACATGTAGTTAAGTTATGGACCACATCTTCACCCTCCGCTCCTCTTTCTTTATATTTCCTATCTGATCTCTTCTCAGTAAAATAATCTGAGCTTGAACTCCATTCTAATATCAAAGTCATACATGCTGAAAATTATTGAATATTTGATTTTCTTACAGGAATGATCTCTTGCTTAAGATTCTTTTATAAGCATTGTTTCCTCTGTTGCCTTTTCTGTTTCTACATGTGCATTTGGAGAATGTGTTTGTGAATGCATGTCCTTAAAGTTTAATAATGTCATGAATCAGTTTGTCAGAGTTTATCAGTCAGATAATGGGTAGCATGAACAGAGTCATGAAGGATCACAAAGTTGATCTTACTTGTCATTATATAATATGTTTGTTTGACTGTTGATAAGGGCTAACAACTAGTCATTGTTCCATTCACTTTTCAATGAGAATTGGGCACAGATATATACCCACATATTTGTTTGGTGTCATTGAAATTTAAAAAATCAATAAGATTAAAATTATTAATTTTTTGTCCTATTTGCAGCACAGTTTTATTATATCAGTAGAAACATCTTAATCAAAAAACCTCAGATGTAACATATTACACTGTATTTTAATACTTATAATTGGTGTAGTAATGCAGTTTACTCTAGTCTTGTCTAGTCTCACAGGACAGTTTATCATCCTCACCAATAATTAACTTTAGGCCTAGTAGCTAATCATCTGATAAGAACCTCTCATTTGTAGTGGCCACAGTCACTGTTAGCTAATATCTGCAGTGGAATTTGCATTATGAGATGGACTTAAACTGAACATCTTTTCTGTCACTTTGCATATGAAATGAATGAGGACAATACCTATCGTTTTCTCAATCTGTTAGTGATGTCTCGTTAAATACTTTTACTTGTTCACTATGCTATGTGCTTTTTTCTGTTGCCAGAAAGGTCTAATTTTGCTGTTTTTATAATCTTTTGGCTTTGTGGGGCTTTTTGGTTGTAAATTTGATTACTTCTAAGTTTGCTTTTCAAACAGCATTATCCTTAACTCTGTACACATTTTCTAATTGTGAAAATTTATCTCATGAAAGAGCTTTAAATTGTTTAAAAAAGAAAAATCCTCAGAGTACGGGAGAGAATACAAAAAAAAATGTAAAAATTGTTATTTTTGTGGTGCTTCCAAGCTCAGTTTGATAACTATTACATTGTTTCATCCCATGACATCTGAAACAATGTCTTTCTTTTAATTTCTTTTTTTTTCTTTTTTTAATAATTTACCATGGAGCTGCATACTGTGTGTGCTTTGAATTCTCCATTTGTGTGATGCCGGATGATGGTGACTCTGCCCTATGATTTACCTATCGCTCCCTGTTTTCATGGGTGTTTTTGTTTGAACTATTTTACCAAGCATGCATTCCTCAATCTGACCTCTTGGTGGTATTAGTGTTGTTTTTTTTCCTTTGTTTTGTTTGTTTTTCTCTCTCTCCTTTTTGACAGTTCATGATACTTTCATACACAATTTTTTTTTAAATATCTTATTATGCATTTATTTTCTTCAGTTAGTTTCTGTGAATATTAAGTCAAGTAAACCAGTTCAAGATCCCTTTTTGTTCTCTAATGTTTTTTTTTTATAAAGTGTTGTTTTTCTATTTGTATTTCTTGAAACTGGTTGTGAGAATCTGTTGTTTTTTGTTGTTGTTGTTGTTGGTTGGTTGGTTGTTTGCAATCCTGTGGAACCAGTGGATTGCTAGTGTAGAACTAAAGAAGAAAAAAAAAACACTTAGGGGTAGAACAGAACTAAAGAAGAAAAAAAAAACACTTAGGCATAGAACATCCTTTATATCTGGGCAAATTATGAAAAAAGTTAAGCATTTTTTACTTTGATTTCCTGAAAATTATTAAGTATATGTATATTAATCATTCATCGTTTATTTTAGATTATTATTATGTCTGTTTTGTCATGTACAGTTTGTTTAAACTTGAGTAAATGATAAGCCTACAGTTTTTTAAGTGTTGATGTGTGTTTTTCATAATCCCCCAATGAGGCGCACAGTGTGAACTTTGAGCGTGGCTGTAAATTTTTTTTGTTTTTTTAGAAGTTCTTAATTAAATGTCTATAGCCGTTATCCTGCTGTTGTGCTGTTAAACCCGAACACAACAACAATAACAACAACAACAATTAAATGTCTCTTAGTTCTGTTATATTTTCTTTTTTTTTTTTTTTTTTAATTCTGAGGGTGACTTGACTGATCTTTAGTTGTATTTTTGACTGAGCAAACTTTAAATACAATTTTTATTTCAAAGAATTATGTATTTTTTAAGCAATTCAAGAATTGGGTGATAAATCTCTTATTAAAATGTATTTGAACTTTGGGTTCTTTTTGGTTGTTTGTTTGTTGTTTTTTTTAAATTATAATTAGGGGTTCAAGAGATTGATTTTTGTTTTTGTACACTTGATTAGGACAAACCAACAAATGGAAGAACAGGGGAAAAAAGACAGTAAAGGAAAAAATAATGTTTACACAGCAGAGCCTTTTTGTTACATCAAATACTTCCTTTTGTTTTTTCAGGTCTATCTGAATTTTAATAGAGTTATTATGATATTCTGTCATGCAGTATGAAAAGAGATTGAGGGGAAGGCTGTGGCCAGCTTGTACATGGCACACACTGTATTTTGCATTCCCCATAGGCATTACATGTCTTATTAATTGTAATGTTTAACTGTGATTTTGAAAATGGTCTTTCTTTCTTGCATTGTAAGATGTGTATAAGTGTTTCAGTTTTTGATGTGTTCCCCTCTCTCCCTCCTTCATTCTTTTTAGTTATTTAATTTAATTTCGTATGCCCAATTTTTATTCCTGTGTCTCCAGTAAGTATATGACTTGGTGTATTAAGATGGAACTCTGTAACAGTTGTAGGCCCATATAACTCTGTGCATGGTACATATATTAGTTTCGTTATATCTTTGTGTTATGATACTTTGTTGCTTAATAACTTTAATTATGATATTTTGTTCCCTTTGGTTGTCGTTCTGAACAAGTCAAAATGCAGAGTTCGCTCAAAAATATTGATGACCTTTTAGGAAAATAAAAACTGGTATGAATTATACCACAGTAAAAAGACTTACTGAAATTTGATACAATTGCAGTTCAAAGTGTTATCAAAATTGAATAAAACTGCAATAAAAGATTTATATTTATTGAGGTACTTAGCCAAGTTTTTATTTTCCCAAAGTGTGTTTAATTTTTTTTTTTTTTTTTTTTTGTGAACTGTATGCATCCTGTTTCTCCTACTTTTATATTTTTTAAAATGGGCTGTAATGTTTTAATCGTTTGATGTAGAAAAATTACCAGCAAGCTCTACGAGCATTGGCATGCCTGAGTTGTCTGCAATAACTATTAGATGTCATATTTTTCATGTGTCTATGGAATGTATGTAGTCTTTTTAATGTTAATTGTGTCTTTGCTTGATGTTGAGTAAAATAGAGAAAAAAAATACATCTGTTATGAGTTACCCAGATTTTAAACTGATTTCCCATGTATTTCAATTTCCTTTAGCAGTTTTTTCTCCATAGAGGAAGAGAGAGGCAACATTTATTCTCACCTCTGTTTTGTAAAGCCATGTTGAAATAAAGATTACTCAAAAAAAAATATTTTGTTGTAGTTGTTCTTGTTTTATACTCCTTTACTGTATATGACTCGGTATATATGCTTGAACTGTGTACCTTTTTTTTTAATGGTTTAATTTATCATGAAGTGATATGCTTAGGTGATGTATCTACTTATCAAATCTAACATCTTTTCTTTCTGTCTGCGTCTGTCTGTCTGGATCTGCCCATTTGTCGCCCGACTGACTGTGATGTATAAATGAAGAATGGAAATGCATAATCTAT
>JBCEWB010126571.1:0-11359 GCA_039654565.1 Peronia peronii | reverse complement strand
GTTAGCCATGTAGATGACATTATGTAACAACAACCTGAAATCTTGTGGACATAACTATGATGACACATTTTTACAAATTGAACAAACAAAAATTACATTCATGTTTCCTAAGTGGTTTTGTTTGAAGAGTTTATAAAATGCAGAAGGTCAGGAAAAAAAAAAATTTAAATGTCTATAGGTCTGCATTTGTGTCATCATAGTTATGTCTGAAATGGGAAACTTTGCATTTTCATAATTTAATTTCTATCTTGAAAATTTGGACAAACTACGACTCAGAGAGCTGGATTAAACTCACAATGCATAGTTTCAATGAAACAATGGTACTTCATTCGTAATTACTTTGAATTTTGATAAAACATCGAACATCTTTGAACATAACTATGATGACAAATATGGGTGGCAGCTTCAAATCAATTTAAAAAGCATTGAAAAGTGCCTGGACAGTCATTGAAATATAGACATTCATAATGTAACAATAATACTGCCAGAGAACATGTTCTCTGTGGGAATAGAAAAGCCAGCAAAATAATAAATGGGCATCTTGGATGTGTACTAGTCTAGACCTAGAGCTACCTGTGTAGTGCCATGAGCATTGACTGGGCTTCTGGGGCCGTATTCATGACGTTGTTGTAACTTCAAGGGAGTTACGCGTCGGTGTCGGCTAAGGTACCCATAGGGACGACTTGGTGTAACATAACATTTAGTTCGGTATTCATGAAGCCAGCCTACACCTACCCATACCTAAGCTGAGCGCAATGTCTAAATCTGTGATTTGTTATGCAAAGCCGCATAACAATAACTCATCATGAGCAACTGGGCATGCATGACCGTGCCTCCCGCTCAGCTGCTGCTACCAAGGGCCTGTTATGTTCATGCAACTAGGTCACGCAAGATACCCACACATTGGTCAGTGGTAGGTAGGAAGTAAACTAGCGGTATCTGTTGTTACATTTCTAGCGGTTGGTTTGCGTTCGTGCCGATGTTGATGATTTAAAAAAAAAAAGAAAAGATACAATAAAGTTGAAAATAAGAAAAAAAATGTTTACAGTTAAGCAGAGATGGTAATGCTAGGACAAAAAAAATTTTACCATGCATGTATTTCGGTGTGACATATAACATGGCATTACTATTTTCAAGTATAGTTTACCACTTTTTAAGTTTTTTTTTTTTTAAAATCTAACCTTCGTTGAGACCTCTCAAGCCTAATCATGAAGTAAATTATTGTGCACTAAATAATCAGCGCATGTCAACAATGTAGATGTAGATCACCAAAGACTTGACTACGGGTGGGTAAATTACAATTATGGAAATTACTATTTCATTTATATGTATTTTCACGTTCGCTGAACAGAGAATAAGGGAGTGGGGGGGAGGAAAGGAAAAAAAAAGGGGGGGGGGAGAAAGAGAGAGAGAAAGCGGTAGTCAGACCGATAGACAAGCGGCAAGCAAGCAGCAGTCAGCATTTTTTTTTTCACATTAGGGGAAGGCATAAGTCGGTCAAACCAGCCTTAAAGTTATTGCTCTGCGCAAGGCGCTTTCCCACTAGGTGTAAGCCTACGTTCACGTCATGTATACCGTATAGTGAGCTACGGCTTAGTGTAGCAGTTACACCTAGTCCTAGGGAGTTATGGCAACTTCATGAATACGGCCCCTGGTGTAACCGAGTCCCCTTTCTAGATTTTCACACTCCATATGGTGAAATGTAGGGGGGGAGGGGGGATTTTATGTAGTCTCGTCTTAGTCTATGTAACCAGCCCAGTGTCTACCGGGCTAGTAGGTTCCCAACTTCAAAGGATGAAAGCCGACCGGCTGTCTATGGAACCTTACGATGTGCTGCAAGTTCAATGTCACACAGAGATGAGAACTAGCACAGATTTCTCATCTCCCACCCAACCGCACTCACCTTATCATTACATATTTTGAAGAAACATTGTATTCCAATAGGATGAGGGAGTGGGAGTCGAAAGCGGGGGGAGGGGGGGGGGGCCACAGAAAAATGGAAGGAACAAAGATAGTGGTTAATGTTATGCTGTATCCTAGATTGATATAATTATTGATTCCGATCGTACAGGATTTCACCATAAATTCCAGTCAGATTTTCACATCGTACTTTCACTATATTTTATATTGATACCATACATGATAGATCCAAATCAGATTATTCTGTGGTCTTTACTTTTATCAAACTATCAAATAGACCAAGGAATTAATTGTAAATAATCATTATTAGTAATGACTGCATTTTTCTGTACATATATCCTGGATTTTATTTTATTTGGAAATGCTGTGAATATGTAAATAACTGCTGTGTGCATAAATTCTTTGATTGGAAACTGCAAAACAAGTTTTAGCATTGGATTCTTATTATTATGTAAAATCCATGTTTTAGGTCGAAAATCCCTGTTTTTTTTTCAAGAGAAATCCCAGGTTCAACCATGGTGGGGTTGGCAACCCTGTGAAAAGTATCAAAATGAAAATTTGGGTGGCAGAGCTAAGCCTAATAAACACAAGAAAGGGTCAAAATTGAACATTTTGGGTGTATGACTGGGCCTGGAATCAGAACAGAAGAAAGGAAATTTAACGAATAAATATTCCTATCAGGAAGGTCTTTTACATCACTTTCGTCAGTTGAATCAGGTACTACATTGGAATCAGTGGTCATAACCATCTCCAAAACATTGGGAGTTAAAAGAGGCCATCATGGAAGACAAAAACAAGGTGAACAGTGAATTTAGATCAGAGGTCAAGATTTCCTCACCTACAAAGTTATTGTAATTTACTTGAAGTATGTTATGTATAATCATGTCTGATTGGCTACTAAATGTATACAGCTATAGAATGACCAGTGGAAAGATTGTTTGGTGTCAGAATCTACAAAGGAATCCCGTACTGATATACTCGGGGTTCATACTCAACGGTTGCTGGGGAATAACGATATACTCAGGGTTAGGGTTCAGTGAGTTAAGAGTCAGCTCTGAATAAGGTAATATTGCTCTCATAGGCAGACTATAAGCATGTCAGGATGATGTGATGTGAATATGTAGATTTATGTACTGACCTGTTAGTTTTTGTCAAATTTTTGTCTGATTCTGTCTGGTGCTGAGGATCATCTCCTGTCTCTTCAGTGTACAATATCTGTGGCTAGTTAAGCTAGCTCAAAACTTTTTTGACCTCATGAAAGTGTATTATAGGTCAAGTTTTGCATGATAGTAGTCATCGCTCTTGTGGGTGGACAATGAACATGACTCATTGTGACTGGCTGCGAGACATATTTCTTTTAATGTCTTGTGCTAAGTCAATGACCAAGTGGCACTCATTGCTAGCAATCTATAATTCAGTACTCATTGAATATATTTCTTCCACAGAGTCATCTAATCAGATTGGAGTAAATATGGTGGAATATGTCCTGGGTGGATCGCCTAACAAAATGGAACCAGGAACTCTCAGTAGGATCAAACCTTTTGTAAGTATATTTGGAAAAGGGGAAACAAAGAAAATTTCCATTTGCTATATACTTAATGTTTATTATAAATGTACACATACAAACAAGACTCTAGAAAATCAACTGTAACAGTTTTCAAATGGGTTATTTGCATGGCAAAGTGTGACAGAAAGTTAAATCAGTTCTTTGGAATGCTATTTTTATCTTCTGTCAAAAAAGTAATTAAGTGTTCTCTCTAAGAGGGACCAGGGATGAAATTTCCAAATTTATGGAAATATTGAAGATTAAGAGCATACAAAGGTTGAGTTTGGTTTAGTCATTTGAAATTTGCCAAAGATTGTGGTTTGGACCAGTTCCATGATTTGAAAACTTCCTTTTAACTTTAAGACTAAAATAATTGTGGATTGGAAATTATACAGACTCATAGCTCATGTAGCAAATGATTCATTCTGCAATGCAGGAATATTGTTGCCATGCCACTTGGAAAATGTGGAATCTCCTGGTTTTCAGATCAAATGTCAGTTATTTGAAAAATCAGTTTAAAAAATTACTTTAGATATCAAGTAGTTTATGGTGTAAGAAGAAATTTGAAAAGAAAAGTGCCAAATTATCAGATGTTCTAATGTTTTGTGTAATCTTGGATTTAATTCCTTGTTTTCATATGAGGAACAAACTCTCCTGTAGTCATGTTTAGAGACAGCTTGATATTTCACTGCACTGTGTATCGTTAAGACCTTGATGTTGAATGATAGTATGTTATATATTTGACAGTTGAAGTTTTATATGCATGTCTTTGATTACAGTGGACCTGAATTTATGTGTATCAAACCAGTTTTTGACAGTAAGAAATGTACTGACGTGGATAGAATAGGATCAATGGAGGAGTGAGAATTTCACTTTTGTTCCCTAATGATAAGGCAAAGGCATTCAGATATTTGCTCTAAATGGTTCCCATTACATTGTTTTACCTTTAGTTGAAGGCCGAGATGTAGATCTATATTTGTTGGCAGGGCACCCGGCGCTAAGCTCGGTAGTCCTGTGCAAACTCAGATCAAATCAAGAAATATTCCACAATTCTCTATCTCACACTTGGGAAAAGTTATTAATGTTATATGTATATTGACAATTCACCCCCCCCCCTTTAGGGTTTTGGCTTCAGAACTTGATGTTATGCATTGTTGTATATGCCTCCTAACAAATTGCATCTGAGGCCGGGGGAAGAGATTGCTACCTTATACCATAGTTCAAGCAACATCATATCTGGAGTATCATAATCATGCTGTCTTCAAATTCCAACAAGAACCATATGTGACTCATCACAGTGGTTGGGTCCACAAGATACACCGGGCGGTTTCGAGCAAATGGGGCAGAAAGGTCGTTGGGGGGGGGGGGGGTCCAAATAGTCGAATTTTGGATTTTTGCACCAACCTATTCTTTAAACATCGCTGCATCATGTAAACATATCAAAACATGGAGTTAAACTCGAAAATTAGGTAAAAATCACTTTTTTTTTTTTTTTAAAAATGTAGGATCCGTTGTTAAGGAGATATAGTACAAAACTTTGAAAGCGAATTTCTGAGAATTTTGATTTCTTTCGACAACTGCGTGCAATAACTTTAGATGCTCATAACTCCGTCAGGTAACGTCATTGAGCAATGAAACTGATGTCAAAGGATAGCTGAGAGATCACTCTTTCACACTGTATCAATAAACCCAGTTTGCCCAAAATGTACCTTGTGGACCGAACTGTTGTGATAAGTCACATATATGTCTATACTTTTGAAATACCAAGGTCACATAAAGGAGGCACAAATTTCAAAGAAATTCTTCTTGTTTGATATGTAGATCCTTTGCCTCTGCTTGTTTTCCCTGATTTTAGTGGAAAATAAGGGATTATAATGGGTTTTTTTTCTTTCTCCACCCAGTAGGATTATATTATGGCCGGCAACTTGGCAGTAATCTTGTTTCTGTCGTTTTAATGGAAGATGCTGTCAGTGATTGCCCTTGTAATTTTTTTTTTTAAGAAGGAAGTTATGGAAGTTCGTGTAATAGTGCCCTGAAATAAATTTTGTATCTTGCTAAACTTTATCATAACTTTCAGAGAAAAAGTATGTGATAATCTCAATATTGATGCCATATATATGAGCATTCTCAACAGGTTGACAAAATGGATCTGCAAATAAGCTAAATGAGTTTTAAGTTGCTAGGTCTATTATATTAAAAGGAAAAGATTGTTAAACTTCTGGTGATTGTTGCGATGTCCTTCAGATGTAAATGTCCCACATTTCTTAGACATAACAATGACACAAGAAAGTAATTTTATTATGATGTTAGACTACTTCAAATTGAAATAACAGTAGACATAACTTAGTAAGAAGCAAATTAGGTGATCAAAATGTGTTTTGTGGTATCAAGTTATTCAGGGATCATATTATAAAAGTTTCATTTTTGTCATCGTTACATCTAAGAAAAATGTATTCCATAAGTTTGTGAACTTGTACTTTAGTCAGAAATACTATTCAGAATTACTTTTAAACATTGCATCAGTGTTGCTAAAGTCTTAAAGTAATTTAAAGGCTTAAAATGAGATGAGAAATTAAATGAAAATTAAATCATAAAACAATTAAATATTTTTAATTTGTTAGATGTAGCAATGACCCCCCAAAAAATTATGAATAAAAAGGAATATTATACCCACAAAGTGTTAACCAATAAAATCTTATAAAGACAGAATGCATAGGAATAGACTGCCATGTAGTGTGAGTCTCTGAATATGAAATCTTTCCTTTCATTAGGTCAAGGTCTAATAGTTAATACAGTCAATATAGTGACAAACAGTAAATAAAAATATTTACTCATTGAAAAATCACTAGCTATAAAAATTGTCATAGTATAAATGCCTCCCCCACCACCTACTATATTTATTAGGAACATTATTCTGAATTGTTTAATCATAAGTAATCATTTATGGCTATATTCTTATCTTAATATCAAAAGCAGTGTTCAGTCATACATGATAGTCCTAATATCAAAAGCAGTGTTCAGTCATACATGATAGACATTTTTGCAAAAAACATGTACATCTAATGTAATTGAGCCATGCCAGGGCAGATAACTTATAAATTAGATCATTTAAAACAATTGCCAACGGAATTAAACCTGAAAATAAATACTATGATGTGATAGAAATCATTCCCAAAGATCAGATTATAATTACTTCTAGACGTAGCGGTGATGAAAATTTCCACCCCTTAGACATAAATGGTGAAGCATACTACTTTGTCATAGCTGCATAATTACAACTGAACGAAAGCAGATCTACATTAAAATCAAGACAAACATTCAAGGCCACGCCAGTCCCATAGGATTAAAGGACTGAGTAAATAAGATTCAATGTTTGCAATTTCCAGACCATAATTTTCATGGAAGTGTATACATTCAAGTGGAAAAGCTGGGATAACCCATATTATGATACAAAGAGTTAAAAGACCTAAACTCTGCTGTCAGTATACATGTAGCAGAAAATGAGAACGACACACACACCTTTCATAACTCTTGGCATAAGCTCCAGCTGTTAAGATAGAAATGTTTCTCTTTCTTTACCATTCTCTCCCTTTTCCTGTCAAGTAGATCTATAGTCTGGAATGCATGAAATCATCTAGATTTTATAAGTTTAGTTGTATGGTTCTAATTGTATTCATCATCACACCACCACCATGCTCATTATCATCACAACAACCACATTCATTTTACGAAAAATGTATTAAAATTAAGACGACTGTCCACCGGCAACTAATTAAATACACCAAAAAAAGTTGAAAAACAATATGAAGAATTTTGAGTTGATTAATAAAATGAACTAATATCACAACCACATTCATAAGCACGTTACCAACTGATGAGTAATTCAGTGTATCACCACAATTTTATTCTTGGATGCTAAAGTTGTTTTGTTTTCATTATATTTTAACATATTGCTCACCACAATCAATTCTCTATCATTCCTTAGTAACCATTTTACTATAATTTAAAAGCAATACACTAGCACTGAACATTAGCCAACGTGCACCAACATTATCACTCCTTCTCATTTATAATAGCATAGACAAGCACAACATCCCAGTCTCTGGATCATCATTACACTACCACCTCAAATATTTGCAGAAAAAGCAATATGGCAGTGATAGACAGAATTTGAAGATGGCTAGAAAAGAAGTAGAAACCTGCCAAAGGCACCTGCCAATATGCTACCAATATGAACAGAATCCAGTGCACAGACTTACAAATTTTCTTGAAAACGTCAGTACATAAACAGTGGACAAAGATACAAGAATGCCTTGAAAATAATAGAACTAAAGACTTGATAATAAAAGGTAATTCTTTGTTTCAGTGAGAACATAATACAGGACACATATATTTGTTGTGGACACAACACCTAATACTAATACATCGTTACTTGTCTGATAAAACCTCATAACTTTCATAACCAGACATTTTCAGGAGATTTTAACAGTTTTTGCGTTGTATCTCGTTATTATTATGAGGTTCTATATTATCTAAAAAGGGAGACTTTAAAGTAATTGTTCAACTTTGTTGTTTCATTGGCATATGTGTTGCTTTATGTTCTACATTTTGGGCCAGAAAAATGAAAAGGGTATAATTTTGAAGTTATGAGGTTTTATCAGAATAGTAACGATATCTAACTATAAGGACACTAATAATAGGCCTACATGTAGCTAGAGTAAAAGTTTCCATGCTGACATTTTTAATTCATGCATATTTTAATGGAACACAATGCATATTTAAAATTAAAAATTATCCAGAAATTTACATCTGACAAATAAATTGCCACCATCGTCAGAGGTCGCCATATTGCCTGAATGCTAAGAACGAAAGATGTGCATGACATTACCACTTCCTGCCGCATGAAGAAATACACACTTCCAATTTTCATAGTCTTAGACGTAACACACGACAAAGTAATGATGAAAATACCTACCCGCTAGGGCTTGTTTCACTTTCCCAATCACCCAGTAGCAATGGAAATGATTCGTGGGGTCATTTCCAGGAAATTAAAAAGTTGACTATGAATAAAACACTAAAAAGTGGAAGCCAACAGGGCTGTTCCTTAGACTTAAAAAAAATGATGAAAATTTATATTCTTGGAAACGAGTTATTTACATGTGGCTTGTTGGATTTTCTTTTTTCACTGCTTTTCTCTATATTCAAGTGGCCATGGCTATCAAGCCCACTCCTACAATATCTCATGGGCAGAAAATGGTTTCTTGTATAAAAGTTTATCACTTAAGTGATCTGCCCACGGATGACGAAAAAAAGTACGTCTAAGAACACAAAAATAATTGACCTTCGAACATTAAACCCAGAAAGTATTTGAGGAGAAAATGATACTTCACATTGAAAATAGAAGCCTTGGGCCATTATCCAATGTAGCTAGCCAGGATCTTATGTCAGTCATTTTGCCAGTCCAAGAGTGTCAAGAGAAGCCCTCAGAAGAAGTGATAATCTGAGGTTAAGATTTTAGGCATGCTTAGGACTTTGTATCTTTGTCAGTTCATGTCTGTCCAAGTAATATATATTTAGGACATGCAAGCAATGAAAAATCAAACTTTAGTGTTTTTCTTTCTTTTTGTGAACCTGAAGTGAGGGTGATGCAGAAATGGTTGACCTTTTGAGAATGGCTCATATAATGCAGGCAAAGTATGTGGCGTGTAGTAATGAAGTGTGCTCTTTGATGTTGCGAAAAGACGCAGTATCCTCCACATCAGGTACCTCAGCAAGATGGCAACATGGTCGAAGAAAAGAAGAGCAAACCTCCTTCTCCTTTTGAGGATGGTGCTGGTGATGATGGGAAAGACACAATGCAAGCTAATGGAATGATGGCTAATGGTCTAGAAGATGGTGGCTATAGGTATGTTGCTGCTTAATCTCTAGTTAAATTGTGCTACCTTTGAAGTGTTGCAGTCGAGTCAATACCATGGATTATAATGGCATGTGGGGAAATAGAGCTTAGAAATGGAGAAGCAAAGACTTCACAATTTTTTTTTAAACCATATTTTATGTCGACAACTTCAATCCTATGAGAAACAAGTTTTGGTCAATGAAGGATTAGTTAATAGGAATGGCTGAAGAAAACCAATATTCACAAAAAAATGAAGTGTTGTGCTGTCATCAGGAATTTATTTATGTGCATGTCACTTGGCTTTTCAAATGTGTTAAATGTCATAATACTTTAGTTCCTTTTTTATTTTATTATTTTTTTTTAACCTTTCCATTATTTTATTTGAAATTTTGTTTGGAAAGACAAACATTTTTTTTTCTTTTTTTATTGTGTTGGTACGATCAGAGGAAGCAGACAAACATCTCCAGCTGATGAAGAGAGGCAAGGCCCCGTTGGCATGCCCATGGATCCACAGAAGCTGCATCTGCGTGGTGACGGAGGCGACTTCTTGGATAATTCTCAGCACTCTGTTGGTTTTGGGTTAGACTCTCACCACCACCACCCTCATTATGAGCAGGTTGGCATTGATCCTCTCCAGTATGGGGGCGATTTCAGCAGCCAGCTGATCCCCAACATGGATAGCCCCAATAACTACAATATGGACTACAGCCAGGTACTGTATGCCCTTCTGATGCACTAAATCCTTATTCTGCCCACTCTTTTAATTCCCATCATTTTGTCATCTTGTTTGGGGAATACTAAGCCTTGCTTTCAATTACATTATGTGATTGTTAGGTGTACAGTGCAAAATTAATTGTCAGATGTGAGAGAGAAAAACAGAACTTCACTCAGATGAAGCAGCAGTGTTTTATCCATATGGTAGAAATGCCACATGTGTAATGGGGACTCCCATAGAAATTGTAATGTGTGTTATATTACCATTCAAGATTGTTGTTCACAGAAATATGGTGGCAACAGAAAACACCAAATCATACTGCAGATGCCGCCTTGACTCCACCATTTTTTGGTGTGTGTGAGTGAGATTCTGTTTTCTTTCATTCTGAAATTTGAGAAAAAAAAAAAAAATGGTTTCACAGATCCTACATATTCCTCATTTTGTAATATCTTTTAATCTCTTTTTTTCTTTCTTCTCTTATAAAGATAAACATATCTGAAGTTCTCATAGTTCTGTTGAATAGTTGATATATGAGTGGGCAGCTAATGAGAGAATAGATGGGTATACAGTAGTATTTTACTTTCCTGTGCTTGTTTAAGTCTTAGCATATTGCATTTTTTTGCTGGTTTATATTTTTTCCAACCTATTATTTAGAAAAAGTCACTTTTGCAAAAAAATGTTTTAAATGCATTCTAACACGCTTATTAAGAAAACGCTTAAAAAGAAACTTGCGTTATTAAGAAAGAATCTTTATGCTTACAAAGAAATAAAACGATGAGCCGATATGAAAACTACGCTTATAACGAACGGTTTTCGTTTCCCCGATCGCACTTTTCGTTCACATTAAGCGTAACCAAGACCAAACTCGGATACTGAACCAGTTCCCTCCAACAAACAAATCATCGCTGACCGCGTCAAGTAGGCCTACTGGCGCCCGCAATGTGCTGTACTGCCCCGCGGTATGAAACTTACGTTAAGGCCTGAGGCGCAAGCGTGTTGAAATAATGCACCGTCCCCCCATTTCACACCTATTACGTGCATGTGTGAGGCTATTACGATTTCTTCGTTATTTATAGCCACACAACAACGGCATCAGAGGATTCAGCTGAGATACCATCCCCTAGGAGGCTGAAAGGCTTAGTACACCATAAACCGTATCAGAGGATGGCTTGGCCTTTGTCTTTTCAGTCATACACTATACACATTTCCACTTGCCAGCATTCGGTCAGTCAAATCAGTCGTGCTTGTCAGTGTTTCTTGAAAGCCAGTTTTGAGAAGTCGA
>JBCEWB010126560.1:0-11360 GCA_039654565.1 Peronia peronii | reverse complement strand
ATACATACATACATACATACATATATACATACATACATATAATTCTGCTATCTTTCTCAAATTTAAACATGCTATAAACCCTTACACATTGCCTAAGGATCATCTGCGTGTGACATCACGAACTCGGAAATGACTTGTCGGCCATTTTGAGTTTTAAACCAAGTTACCTTGAAGTTGAATTGCTGTGCTGTGTAGATTTACATTTAAACATTAGATGGTCCCGCACACCAAGTTTGTCACAAGATCACCGAACAAAACGGGTGAAAATAATTTGCTTTTATCACTCCATTGCGACGCGCTGCTGTTGTAAGGATTCCTGATATTAATTTTTGCTGCATATTTGGCCTTGGAAGTTGGATTCAAGTTGGATTTCCTCTTCGGCCACTGTTGTCATAGCAATTACCCACTCAAAATGGCGGACGGGCAAGTAAACAAGTACCTGCATTGGCTCTTTGAACATATCGTGCTGTGAACAATGTACCCGTCTTTCTGAAACAATAAATTCAGCCGCACACTGTTCATGTTCTTGTATAATTTTTGGCCCTTTTAGCTCTGCCTACTTTCTCCATGAAAATTTTTGTCAACTTGTTTTCAACTTTGTCGTCTTTTACATGTTCTCCATGAATATTATCTGTCGACAGTTAAAGCTCATCCTGGATTTCACAGCAAACTTTTTTTGGGTTCTTTTTGTCGATGTTTATTCAATCAATTTGAAAGCTCATCAACTTGTGATTACACGCTCGGAACCGAAGTATTTACATTTTCTCTTCCCTCACAGGGAAACCATTGCTTCAATCAATCCCTGCTGGAAAAGAATGTGTTCCAATATAACCGTCTATTTCACTCTTATGTTCATAGCTCTATGGAAAGGTCTCTCGAACTTCAAGAATTCAATACGCAAATCCAAATACCAAAATATTTGCCATGCTCTGATGTTGTACTTCTGACAGTCAAAGAGGTAATGTTAGTTCTTCATACAGGCGATGGCATAGTTGAGATGCTTTACAAGAATGATTCAGAGCGCGATTTATCAATAAACTTCTTGGAAAGAGTGTGAATGGGAGTGAATGAGTGAGGAAGGAGTGGGTGGGTGAGTCGAGTCGAATGAATGCATGAGTGAGTGAGTGAGTGAGAGAGTGAGTGAGTGAGTGAGTGAGTGAGAGTGTATTTCCCGTTTCATACAAATCAGTTCAAAACCCGCAAGTAAATTGTGAGGTTTTTCGCATGTAGTTTCAACCAGGGAGATACAAAGGGCATATGCACACTTGATGATTCAAATGTTAAATGTTCAGCCCGACTTGGTCAGTGAAGTGATTGGAAACAGGAGACAGGAACCTGATCGTATATGAGCGAGTGGAGGGGAAGCGGTTGTAGAACGAAGGGGAGAAAATGCCATTTAATTTTTTTCACTGACATTAATACAATATGAGCTTCTCCAGAATTTTTTGTTTGTTTGTTTGTTTGTTTATCCCATGTTTTGTTTTTTTCTTAGTTTCGTAAATGAACTTATTCAACTGACGCCCATGACATATCAACAAATTTTGAATATCTCGAGAGCACATCAACAGATTGTTTTCTTTTTTCTTTTTTTTTTTTCTTTGAGACATGTCAATAAATTGTTTATGTTCTGCCCTGAACAAATTGTCAATAAATTATTCTTTATTTTCTGTGAATGACATTTTAATTCTTTAACTCCATAAAAACTGCTCCACGCTTCATTATCCTGCCATTCTCTCCTATGTATTTATTCTCCCGTGTCAATCACAACGGCCAGGTAGCACTAAAACTATCTTAAGTACACTGTTACAAATTTTCCCTCGTATTGTCTAACTGAAATGTTATCGGACTAAAAAAAAAAAATGTTAAAGCGAACTATATCTCTGCAAACATCAAAAAATAAAAAACGTGAGATTTATATGGAATGTTTGGCTGTTTAACTACTATGGTCTCGGATTTATTTTTGCTTGGAACTGAGACAGTACTCAGTCTTGCAAAAAGTCTGGCATCTGGCCTTCTCGAGAGAGGCAGAACAAAGTAGCAGCTCTCTGTGAACTCTGTGTATATTAAAGAAATCTTATCAAGTTCTTCGAGAGGCCTGTTATTTGGGAAGATTTTTCAAAATTCTGAAACTTCTACCCAGCTTTAATTTTCGAGACAGGCAATGAAAAACATAATAAATCGCGTTAAAAGCTTTCAAATACTGACCGGAAAATGCAAACTACTTTGGATTTCTATGCTTTATGACCAGAGAAATGGTAGTCATAGAATGAATATGTGTGATAACCTGCTGCCGTTATTGTTTTATTACTCAGATGTCAGTCTTAGACTGGCTATTTTCTTCCTGTGATTTAATAAGTCGATAAACTTGAACTCTATAACCAGACCGCTGGTATAATACATCCATTATCATCAAAACGGCTCATATAATTAGTAGAATAATATAAACTCTATAGTCAGACCACTGATATAACGAATTGATGAACGTACAATCCACCTTCCGACCACGCAGTAAACTTAAAGTAGAAATGACACATCTGGAGATTAAGCGCTCTTAACCATCAGTCTTGAATTTAGATTCCTGCCATAAAAAATAAGAAAAATGAAAGAGAATTTTGCGTGGGCCACCATAATGTTTGACTATCAATCTGTTTCCTGCTAATGGTCTCTGAGTTCCTTGAAGCCTCACTTAGCCTACAACTTTAACACTCTGTTTACAAAGGGTAAGAAAATCAGGTCTTTCGTGACACAGGTAACAGAATTTAATCATAGTTTGATGGTAAAATAGAGGATCACAGTCGTGATTTATTATAGATATGCACTGGTGGAGTAATTTTATTCACTAACAATATTTATCCGGCTGAAATAGATTTTCGATCTATTACAGGCACAGTGCTGCAAAAGTCAGTGCGATATTTTTTAATGGCAGTGAATCTTTTTAATTAATCAATGGGTTATTAATGGCAACTTGTTTTCGCAAAGAAAGGGGAGAGAAGCCCAAGCCATTGGAAGGCTTAACTGGCACTGACAGTAATGCCATAGTGCAAGAATCTCCAGGGAACAGACATTTCCCTTACTGTTGTTAGCATGAAATGAGAGAATTAGCTCCGATCCCAAAATATAAAATTTGTCTTTGTTCAAAGTTGCCGCACGCGGGCCAGAACGGCTCAAAACTCCAACATTTTGAATCTAATATTTGTTCATGGCAGAGCGATCTGCTTTGTTGGTTTTGATTTGCTTTGGTTCTTTTACACCTCTGTACTCAAAATGACAGGCCGTGAGGAGATGAAAACAACATTCATATAAAACAGCTTTAAAGTTGAATAAGTTTATTGCTGAGTTCTTTATAAGACAATAAGGAAAGAAATTTATACATATCATTAAACTTTGTGAAGAAAAAAAAGGTGTGCTTTTGACATACATTAAAAAAGAGATTATTAAAAAAAAAAACACACACACACACACAAAACAAAAAACAAAAAACCAGGAATTTTTATTAAATTACATATTTGACATGATTCGATTTTCTTGTTTCTGTGAACATACAACTCAAAATACGTATTTCCAGCCATTAAGTCCTTTCTTCAACCATTTACCGAATTCATGAATGTATGTTTGTTTTTGCGAATTGCTTTCGTTCATAATATTTATCGAGACTAGACTACAGTGTCACCTCAGTATGAACATTCTGACCTGTTTGTACTGTTTCTGTAAGTGACCGAGGTGGACAGCTCCAAGGGTTGAGTGGACAAAAAAGACAGGACTAAAATCTCCCTCCTGACGATTTTGTGCCTTTTCTGACAGAGGTGTTTGACGACCCTGTCGCCTGAGCTCAGAGGCTTTACGACTTTTGACGTTATAGACTGACCGAGAGAGAGATACTTTATTGCCATATCCTGGAGAGTCTTGTCCCCTTCAAGGGTTTTTGAAAAATAAAACAATGAAAACACACACACACACAAACACAGTATAGCAGGAACACATCAAAAACTAAAGGAAGTACATTACAATATGTTAACTTTAGAAGAATCAAAGGGTCAGTCTGCTCAGATAGTAGTTCTTCATTATTAGTACTTAGTAATTACTTTCCCATATGGTATGGATTTTGGTATCACGACGTACCAAGCACTGAGATAGCCACAGTGTGCCAAACATGGTGATCCGAATAAAATAATATTTATAATGATGCCATACTTATCTAGTATTGCCATTTGGACTTTCTGTTAATCATTTCTTGAAAAGGAACTAGTATGTGAGTAAAAGAAATGAACACTACATTAACTCTGCCCGTAATTTCCACAGACACTTTTGGGGTTAATGATGTTCCAACAGCTAATGAGATGAGCCTGGGACTTTATGCAAAGAAACATCAGCTTTTATGTCAAGGTCATCCTTTGCGCTATGGAATAATGAGCAAGGACAAAATGTCTGAAAATGATAAGAAGATTACAGAAGGCAATGAACGATCGGTCATGCAAAAATAGACACGTATATATCACAATGGTCAACTAGACAGTATATCTCTGGCAATTTTAATTATTTACCCACCGATTAAATAGACGTTTTACAATATTAAAAGACAACCTATATCGACTACATAACTTCATTTTCTAAAACCTGCATTTTGCTCACTGTATTTTTAAAGAGAAATCACAAAAGTGAATGGCAATTTTCTCGATACAACGTTTTCTGAGAAAGTCCTGTTTGTCATGATACCTTAGAGTGGCCCAGTGGACTCTCAGCATAAAACTATTGGGTCTGTTTTTGACATTTCCTTCTTTTTAAATAGGACAGACAATGTTGATATTCGTGGTAAAATGCCTAGAACACAGTTTTAGTGCTAAGTACTGAAGTCATCTTACTATATACGTTACAGCAGGACGGTTAGGAAGATCCAGTGGTAGTATAAGATCGTGCCAAAAACAAACAAACAAACAAAAATGCTCTCTTGGGTATGTGAGCAAATTAATATGAGAATGGCGACTAATTTGTTAGTCTATAGATTGGGGCGAAACGCGTGTGTGAATATTTTGGGTGGGCGGAAGAGAAAAGGGAATAAATAGGAGAAAAAGATATGTTTGAGAGGTCTAACAAAGACTTTGAGACATCTATCAATGACTGTCTTTTCAGAGAGCATTTTTTGCCTGTCTCATCAAGGATATGGACCTCTGGAAGCAAATGAAATGTCGTCATACACAGACAATTTTCTTCTTTATCTCAAACCCATTACACACGAATGCGTTTACCATCCAAACTTTCTTCCCTCACTTCTCCGCCTCCCTTTCATAACATCGGTATGAGAAATCTCGTCCTTTTCTCTCTCTACCTCTTTGAAGACTAAATGCCTGTGCTAAAGTATTTCAACACTGAAATACAAGACATATTTTATAGCCCACAATGAGGGCCATTTCTTTCACGAATCCTTTGAATCAGTTGTTGGTCTTTGCGTGCCACAGCCCTCAGAAATGTCGACATGATTTGGACGTCACAAAACATGTCATCGTTATTGGATGAATTGTCCGAAATTTATATTATGTAACGGTTGGTCGGAGGAGGGGGTGGGGGGGGGGGAGGGAGGGATCTGTGTAAGACATGCTTTGAAGGGCCTATGAGAGAGCCCAGCCGCCAGGAGTGAATCTATGATAACAAACACTCTGCAGATTTACAGTAGGTTTGTCCTAGATCCTACCCCTGGACTGGCCACAGCACAGACTTTATGAGGTCATATACACCGTTATGTCCAGTCACACGCTGGCCACATTATGTGAAATCAAAAGGTCACTCGGTATACAGCAAGACGTAGGGGAATCGTTTACTGCCTGATTTCATTTTTCTTTTTTGTGCGTGTGAGGAGTTTTCATAAGAACATAACTAGAAGTTTCTGTGTTTTAACACACTAGCCCATATAGTCAAAAATTAACACTTAGCGTGTCAAATGCCACCGCTGTGATAGATGAACATACATCTTTTTAATTGCCATCACTGTCGATGGCTTTCACACATGCTGTAAATTTTGCTCATAAAATATTTGAGTCATTTTCACGAAGATGCTCAAAGTTAGTTTTTATGGGTGTGGAGGATGGCTTTACAATGAAAGTTGAAAGAGCAGTTTCCACAGGCATGGTTTATAAAGAAGAGGAAGTTAGGAGGGGTTGAAACCGTCTTTACTTCGAGGATGTGACCAAATTTAGTTATGCCTTTTTATTGTTCCTTTTATCTATTACAATTGCTGATTTTCGGTATGCAAATTCTTGAAAACGATCGTACCTCAAATTGACCCCTTTAATGGTTCACTACCTTGACCCTATACGTTTTAAGAATCCTTTATGTTTTAACAGTAGGTCTCTATACTTTATACCCCAAGCCATTAATTTAAAATTCAATAATTTATGTATTTATAAAAGGTCCACCTTGTCTTATATCACATTCTAATCTTAAAAATTTTTCGAAAACGTGAACGCTTCACGTGTCTTGCTTATACTCCGGCTGGATTATCTACTGAGACTTTGGGGTTGATCGTTTAAACCTGAGTTGGGAAATAGTCCTCGGCTCCTCAGTGTCAAAGTACTTGGCTCGTATGTACCATTAAATTCTAAAGCAGACCTCTCTGGTGGTCTTTTCTAGGCATTTGATTTTCGCTCTCTTAATAATATAACGTAAACGAAGATTTTCTCACTAACAAGCATAGGCTATAGGCATAACAATATAACACTGTTAGGTCTATGGCGTAGACCTAAACTTATCGTGGTCCCGATCTGGTCATGGACTCGCTTGTCTTACTCTGCGAGTTAATTCTTCTCCAGCTGGCATAAATGAGAAAGCACTAGGCTCATTCTGCATTTAGGCTTAAACGTTCTTTGTGGTAAAGACAAAGACATCACAAGAGAAACCCCGATACGTATGCCAGATGTCCTTTCTACTAATATTTTTAGAATTAAGTTCAAATAAGTGCATGAACTGCTCGCCAACCTTTGTGTCTATACTGAATTTCTTGTTTATTCCAGGCGGAAACAAAGCCGAAGTCAGTATTGCCTTTATTGGCTCTGTCAACAGGAAATCATAGGATGACAATGAAGTCTGACTTCCTCTACATGTCAGATTAGTGTTAATTAAATAAAGCATTGAGCGAAATTCGATCCGAACAGAGTGATCAGAGCTCTGTACCAATGGAAACAAGCGTTAATGCTTTCTGTTTAAGAGATCTCCTCTCTCTGTGATTTTACTGTTGGTTAAACTGATACTAATACTGTGATCCCTGCTATTTAGATTCAGAGATCTCCAACGGCAGTGTCCTTCGAGCCTCAATTTAACAGATCCCATAATTATGAGCATGTTATTTATTACATGCTACCATGTGTGTAATTCTGATTGGCATTAATTAAATGTAATTATTTGTGCTTGTATGGCCATATGACACACGTTCGTTCCATGAAAATGGACCACATGGCCTTGGCAGTCGGGATGCTAGTCAATTAAAACCTTAACCAATTAACTTTTCCATCACTAACATTTTCAAACTTTAAAGTCAAGGGTACAAACTTCCTTTATTTTCTTTGTTCTTTATTTTTATCGCCCCAGGTTGAGATGGGTATCCGTCTATAGACAGTGAATGTTACTGTTTAACTGATTCAGGCTCCTTACAGGCAGCCGCCATGTATGTTTCCCACGACACTGATTGTTTATTTGTTTGTTTGGGTGCCCATCGGCACGATTACGGCTCCATTGTCCTCAACAGCACTGAGAACTACGTGTCTCTATTGGGTTTGTCGGGGTAATAATAGATGGTAAAACACTTGGAGCTCGCACTGTACGAGAGAAAGAGCTGTATATATTTTGATGCCCTCTATTTATTGTTATTACCAGTACACATATTATTATTCATTTGGTACCAGTGACGTCATGTACAGGCTGTAGTTGTTGATATAGGCAAGCATCTTTAGCTAACTAAGGCCATGCATGGGAATCCCAGAGTGTCGCTCTCATGATCTCCCATATACATCGGATATTATGTACAAGAAGATCGCTAGACAAGACAGACATTTAATGGAAAGGTGCAACAAAGGACTCACACATAAACCCATGGGGCTTGATGGCGTTTTTCTCGATGGGACAAGTTTGTTAGTTTTTAGACTCGTCCTTCCTCTGTTGCATATACTAATACTATTTCTACTAGTAGAACTAAATGTTTTAGAATAACTACTACAGTGAAGACGACTGCCGCTATCACCACTACGGCTACTATTACAACGACTACTATTACTGCTACAACTTGTACTGCTACTACCACTACTACTACCACTGGCTACCATTATCATTTTTACCACTACCACACTACTCCTACTAATATTGCTACTACTGCTGCTATATGTGATACAACTGTTACTACTACTACTGCCATTTCTATTGTTATTACTCTTACTACTAACAGTACTACTCCTGCCGCTATTACTATTACTACTATTTCTTTTACCTCTGCTATTACCACTATTACTCCAAAAACAATTATTATTTTTAGCACAACAGCAAGTATTAGTGCTATTACTTCTAATACTACTATTACTTTTATTTCTACTATTAATATCACTACAACTACTACTACTGTTAGCACTATTACTACTGCTATTACTCCTACTAACAATAATAATAATAATTGCAATTAATATGGATGTTGTTAATGTTTTTCTTGGCTCCATTGACCGAAACCCATTAGTTCTCGGGTCACCACTCTCTCTTTAAGTGTTTATGAAGACAGAGATCTGGGCTTTGGTGATCTGTGTGGTGTGTCAACAATCCGTTGATTGATCTTCTTCTGGCTCTGACACGTCATTTAATTGGTGCTTGTTGTTCCTTCTCTTCCTCCTCCTATCACTACCACAGCAACAACCACCATTACTACTACTACTACTATTACTACTACTACTACTACAGCTATTACTACTACTACTACTTCTACTTCTAATACTATTACTACTACGACCACTACTACAACAACTAGTACTATTACTACTACTACTACTATTACTAATACTATTACTACTACTACTAGGGCTACTGTTACTATTATTAATACTAATACTATTGCTGCTACTACTACTACTACTACTACTACTACTACTACTACTGCTGCTGCTTCTACTACTTCTACTACTAGGACTACTACTACTACTACTTAGGCTACTTCTGTGATTGTTGCTACTACTTCTACTGTAATAACTACCACTATAACTACTATCACTACTACTACTACTACAATTACAAACACTAATATTAAAATCACTATTCAATATTACCATCATACCATTACTGCTATAACTGCAACTATTACTGATACTATCACTCCTTAATTGTTATGATCACTACCATTGCTTTTTCTTCTTTTTCATCAGCACCTTTCGTCACTATAACTGGTCGAACTGTCCTTATTCAGATAATTATTGCAATGTCAAGCACCTGAGTTTGTAATTCTTCTAACCGGATATGCTAAATCTATTCATATATGATAGTCAAAAGTGTAGCAATCTTACCTAGCGTTACCAAACTTTAGTTACTCACCTTATCTTACCTTATCTCACCTTATCTTATTGACTACCCAAGCCTTGTCTTGCCTTACCATGTCTTCCTTGTCTTGTATCACTTTACCCTACCTTACCTTACGTTACCTTATCTTATCTTATTTTATCTTACCTTACCTTAACTTACCTTGGCTACCCATGCCTTGTCTTGCCTTACCGTGTCTTCCTTATCCTGTTTCACTTTATCCTACCTTATCTTACCTTACCTTACTTTACCTTACCTTACATTATCCTACCTCGACTAAATCAACTTACCTTATTTTCTCTTACCTTGCCTTACCATGTCTTATCTCATCTTTTCTTACCTTATTTTACTTTAATTAATGTTATCACATACCATATTGCTTTAACCTCATTCTTGCTAATTAACCCCAGATTGCATTGTCTTACCTTATTTTTCTCCGTCTGATCTTACCTCGCTTATTTCCTCTTTACCGTGATTTACCCTGTCTTTGCTCGACTTATCATATCAGTTCAGAGATTGTCACTAGCGTGGTTTGGTCAGACAGGAGTCCATAGTGACAAAGCTTGAATCACTGAAGCCGTACTGAAAGTTATCACAATAGGGGCTCCAACAGCGAGGGAATATCAATTTTCTACCGGGTCAGAATACTTGTGAAAGTAACCAGAGAGTGAAGGATATATTTCATGTGTTTCATCTCACCATTTCATTTTTTTTCATCTCATTTCATCTGATCTTGCCTTATCTCAACTCATGTTATCTCACCACCTCACGAGCTCAGTTCTTCATTGCTCTACCTCCACTTTTGGGCTATTGGAAATAAATAATGTCATATGACAGAGGGATAGTAAATCTATCACAAAACGTAATTATTTCACCAATCACTTGCCCAAAGAGGTAGATTTTCAAAATCGTTTTGTCCTATTTCCTATGTGCAAAACCCGTTGCTAGACATAAAACATCAATTTTCTCAACATGCGAAAAATGGAGATGGAACAACAGAGAACTGAGCTCACGATCTCATCCGATCTCATCTCAGTTCATCTGACCATCTCTCTCGTTCATATCATCTTATCTTATTTCAGATCACTACCACATCTCATCATTTTATCTCATCTTATGTCATCCCCCCCCCCCCGGCCCCTTCCGCTGTCTCTGTTTTCGTCTCTTTTGTATCTTGTACTCCTCTTAGACTATTGCATTTTTTTTTTGTATCTTATCTCATCATATTCCAAATTATCCTATCTAATCTCACATCATCTCTTTCATCCCTTCGCACTTTGTTCGACCTTTTTTCATCTCATGTTATTATATCTTTATCGTCCTTTTTCCTAACCCATCTTATCTTATCTCATCCCATGTAGTTTTATCTACTCTACTCTCTTACCTTAATTTCTCTTATTTTAGCACGACCTAAACTTACCTTATACTCCATTCTTTTAGCTTATCAATTTACGAACAAAAATATACAGTAATTTGATAATATTATTATGTAGGTTGCAGTCAGTAATCCATCCTTTACAACCGTCCTATCTTATTTAATCTCATCTCTTCTTTTATCCAGTATCTCATTTTGTTTTTGTATCTGCCCATCAGTAACTGTCTGGTTTCATCAGAGACATCTTGGTGTCAATAGAAAATTATCAGCCTGTCAGGTCATACCGATCGTTGTTTCAAGAGGGAAAATCCAGGCGAAAATGTCAATGAGCTATTACCCCATAGTGGCAAGGACCTCGGATGACACGGAGACTCATAGTAGGTAGATAGATAGATAGATAGATAGATAGATAGATAGATAGATAGATAGATAGATAGATAGATAGATAGAT
>JBCEWB010126538.1:0-11360 GCA_039654565.1 Peronia peronii | reverse complement strand
CCCTTATCCGAGAAGGCTAGACGTCGGGCTTCCCTACCCACTGGAAGCCAGGGGACCGTTGAGTCATTGAAAAAAATTCGGGTTTTCGATCTTCGTGTCCTTCCATCCCCCGATGCAGGACCTGCCAGTCGATCCCGGCCCGTTTTCTCCGTGAGCAGACACCATACCACAGAGCCACTGCGGGGGTTCATCAAGCTTTGCTAAAACGACCATGCATGGCACAGTCCAGGGAGGGAGAAGAAGAGGCAGACAGAGGAAGAGATGGGATGACAACATCTAGACTGGACAGGTCTGGGACTGCGAGACACTAGAGGGCTGAGAACAGGGAGGAGTGGAGAAGTTTGGTGAAGAAATCATCTGTGGCGCCCCCATGAGCAGCACGCTTAAGGGATAGGTGAAAGGTGATGATAGCCCACGATATTCATGTTGAAAAAATGACCCCATATCACAAGGCATAGTAATTAATGTGTTGCTTTCGCTCATTACTGTAGTAGACATGTTTATACATCAGTACCGATCCTCTTACACACGCGGGCACGGCAAGTAAGAAAGGAAAAGCGCGGATAATCCCCGGGATTAATAGGCTCCACAATATACAAAACAGAGCGGGGTCCTTATAAAGAACGCGAGAACTATTCAATAGACGAACTACAAATTTGACGCCGAGGTACACAATGACCCGAGCGCGGTAACACGACCAGCACCGCGCTATGTGTGCACAGAGGCTAGAACAGTGCTGTGGTTCTAGCAATGCTGTGTCAAAACGCCTTTTCCAGAAAACGTCTGTTTCAGAAAATTCCAATTTAATTTTGCTAACCTTTCTTGAATACATAGCGAACAAAACGTGATTTTTATAGAACGAAGCAGTGAGATTGACTATTTTTTAAACTTGAGAAAAATCATGTATGAATATGTGGAAAAGTAATTGAAGTTTGGTTGTTTCTTTTTTCTTTTCTTTTTTTTTTTTTCCCTTTTTGAATTAAAAAAATTTTTTTTTATTAATGGCCCGACGGTGCTGTATGGTAATTTTGTATATAAAACTAGCAGGGTAATGTCGCTAAAACATTTGGTTTTACCTTAACATTCAATTATGTCAAATATATTCAGTCGGATTATATTGAAATAATTGATATCAATTTTTATAACTGACGCTGCGCCAAAGGACCGCGGGGTTTTTGTCCTGCCCTTCATCACACATCACATCACGACACTTTGTCTTGCTCACCTAAAGAAAATGTGTACACATTTGGGAACTTACATGGCACAAGATATAAATGGAATAAAATTTGAGCTACTGGGTGAGCAAGAAAAGCAAAAGTGTAAAGATATCGTGATGTGATGTCTAATCAAGGGACAAAAAAACTCCCGACCTTGTGCCACAGCCTCAATGAAACCAAAGACACCGTACAGATAAGATGGGACACTAGGCCAGTTTTGCGTTTACAGCGACATGCAGCGCCCCCTAGCGTCAAGAGTGTACAGCCTGTAAACAACAGTGGTGGCAGTCATGAAACCAAGAAGAGGAGGGCAATGGTGCGTAGGCATTGGTTACACAAATTCAAGAACCATTGCATGTCATTTTTTGTTTGTTTGTTTGTTTTCAAACAGAAAAAAAAATCCAGAAAAGTGAATTAGACCACAAACTGATTCAGATCTTGAATACAAAACTAGTAACGCAAACGGCCCAGCACCCATTTTGTAATGACGTGAAGAAGAGTGTGTACACGCCAGGAGGGGGCGTGTCTGTGCACGCAGTTTTCAGTGATGGGAAGAACAGTGTGTCCGGTCTTTGATGAAATTATGATGAAAAAACAGGCGTTTCATCAAAGTGCGGTGGTACTGGTGCGCATGCAGTTAGGCGCGCAGCAGCAGATCAATGAACGCTCGTGTTGCTCATAGGGAGCCACTGGTGCATTGTATGGCATTGACCTCGCCCAGCGAGTATTTGTCTCGCCCAGGAATGGAATGCCAACAAAGAAAGTTCCAACATTTCAATGTTTCAGTAGTAATGATTGCATTGTAATACAGCACCAAGAAATCGAAACGTATGTAATGTTTTGTATGTCTACCAAGGCATGGTTTTCTAACGCTTCCCTTTCCAATTGTTACTCCCTGAGTGAAGGGAACATTTTCATTATATGTTAAACTGGCGAGTTGGTTTTCCCAATAGGAGCATAGCACTAGTATACATCCAGATTTCTTCTCAAATAATGTTAAAATAAACAAACAAACTGAGCACGGATTCTGTAATCCATTTTATTGTGTTCAAACACCATCGATGACAAGCACCGAATTATAGCTCACCATTAGTTCAGGGAGATTGGCAGATCTGAGACGGATACATTCAAGAACAATGTACTATTGAATATCAGCAAATCTTGCGCGCACGCACACACACACACACACACGCACACAAAATAGTAATAATTCCTTGATGCGCAATATCTCGTGCCAGAGGTAGAAGATTCAACGCCAACCTGGATCAAAATGTCAAACAAATAAATAAACAAAGAATCATTGAAATCGATTGAATATCAAGATTATTTGATTCGGATGAAGAATTGATAGGGAAATTATTTTAAAAACAATTATCAACAACGCGTCATATCACAATATCAAATCAGACGATGACAGAACTCCAACGTCTAGTGTCAAGAAAGACGAATTCACTGCACATCAGACGTGCTTTTAACCCTATTTTTGCGCTGTATCCTGGCTTGTCATCATCGACCCAGCTGGGGACGGGACCCAGCTTCACTGTATCTGAGACCCAGACCGGAGACTGACGGAGACGGAAGAAGTTGTCAAGACAAGCGTTCTACTAATGGCACCACAATCCGAAGGATTATGGAATCCGTAAACCGTAGTCTGTAGATTTTTTTGTGTGTGCATATTGAACAGTAGTGTGACGGCTGTTTCTTCGCTTGCGAAGATCATTGGGAAGAGGTTGAGCCCAGGCGATATGCTCTCATGTAGCTTGTGCAAGCCAATTCTGGACTTGCAGGCTCTGGAGCAAAATCTCATGTGCCCGAACTACTCCAGAGTCCAGAGTCTGATACTGAACAGTATTTAAGTAAAAAACAAACAAACAAACAAAACAGCAACAACAACAACAACAACAAATGCAGAAAAGTTCATTTAGACAGAATGTATCAACGAAAAAAAAGTCAAAAACAAGACAAATGTAAAGGCAAAATAACAAGAAGAAGACCACACTGAGGAGACATTTAGATGATGTCATTTGGATAACACTCAAGATCTGGTCAAGTCTGCGATATCATGCAGAGCCCTATGGCATTCGGCCACGCTAAATCCACGTCTCATGAGGCTCATAAAGGAAAGGCTGGGCTTAGCGGTCGTACGTAGGCTGAGTTGTAGGGCGAAGTGCCAGCTCGAAGATCTTCGCTATTTCCAGCCGGCACACCAGGAAAAACACTGCTGGACTCGTTGTGGGGTAAATTGCCCAGCTTGTCAAAGAGCCTCGCAATACATTTCGCCTTTGGAAATCTTTTCCAGAAACTCCGTCAGCCTCATTTTCCTTTCTTTCTTCTTTTTTCTCTTCTTCATCTTCTCCTTCTTCTTTTTCGTGTTCCCCTTCCTCTTTTCCTTCTTCATTTTCTTCTTTTTCTTTTTCTGGTTCATTTTCTTCTTCATCCTCTTCTTCTTCCTTCTCCTTTTTTCTTATTTATTTTCTCTTTCTTATTTTCCTTCTTCGTTTTCTCTTTCTCTTTTTTTCTCTCTCCATTTTAGCCTTCTCCTTCTTTTTCCTCTTCATCTCACTCCTCCTCCTCCTCCTTCTTCTTCTTCTTCCTCCTTTTTTCTTCTTTCTTTTTTCTTCTTTCTTTTCTCACTCTTCTTTCTCTCATTGCTCCTTTTTCTTTTTCTTCTTCATGTTCTCCTTTTTTTTTCACCTTCGGTGTCTCCTTCTTGTTCTTTTTCTTCTTTGTCCTCATTTTTATTTCTTCTACCTATGCCCATTGTTAGAATTTGTTTCTTTTCACTCCTGGAACTAAAAGCAATGCTGTGTGAAGTTTCTTATATCTCCTGAAAAAAGTTTGTTATATGCAAATGAACAAATGCAAGGATATATATATAATATAAACACTTTTCGTCTGGCGAGGCTCCTAACGTTTGTCGATTGTTTTTTTGTGGTTTTTTTTTTTTTTTTGCTCTGATAGAGAGAGAAAGAAAGGGAGAGAGATGTACAGATTAGAAGGAAAGAGAACGAGAAAGTAAGAGAAAGAGAGAAAGAAAGAAAAGAAAAGGATTAGAGGAGGGGAGCTAGACACGAATGAGAGACAGAAGGAGCTATCCACATTTATAACTTGCTTTGTTCTGCTCTGGTACAGAGAACGATAGATGGGCAAAGAATGAAACAAAGTGTTTGTTTGTTTGTTAATCCTCTAGAGCCCAGCATGGCATATATGACCCATATTATTAATACAGACAATCTTCCGATCTTCACTAGAAGATAAAATAACAGATATTTTACACGAGGAAATGATTACAGATTCTTGGAAACGAACTATATGCTGTCTTTACAGCTGACTGTACTGTAGATTTGAAGTATAATGCCAGATATAATTTTGTTTTAAAATATTTGGTGGGCTCTAGAGGGGTAAATAAAGCAAAGAAAAAAATGTGGGAGGGTGGCGGGGGGTGGGGGATGGGGGGTGTAGCTGAATGGGAGCAGTAAGGAGAGAAAGGGAAAACTAACAAGATTTATCGGTTGCTTTTGTTCTGCCCTGGCAGTTAGAGGGGACTACATTGAATAAAACGAAAAATAAAAGGGAGGATTTTTTTTTTGGGGGGGGGGAGGGGAGAAAGTGAATCGAGGGCAGGAAGGAGTGAGAGAAAGGAGGAGTGGATAAAGTGGATAGAGCTATGCCCTGTTTAACAGCGACCATCCCACCCCCCGTCACGATACGCCACATTCCAGCATTTTTGGGGGTAGCACATCACAAGAGTCTGGTTAGCTTGGCTTGTGTCAGTCAGCCTGTCAGTTACTCTTTCAGTCAGTCAGTCAGTCAGCCAGTCTGTCAATCAGTCTGTCAGTCAGTCAGCCAGTTAGTCAGTCAGCCAGTCAATCCCTCAGTCTGTCATTCAGTCAGTCAGCCAGTCAGTCTGTCGTTCAGTCAGTCAGCCTGTCATTCAGTCCGTCAGTCAATCAGTCAGTCTGTCTATCAATCAGTTAGTCAGTCAGTCAGTCTGTAAGCCAGTCAGTCAGCCAGTCAGCCTGTCAGTCTATCAGTCTGTCATTCAGTCGGTCAGTCAGTCAATCAGTCAGTCACTCGGTCATTCAGTCGGTCATTCAGTTAGTAAGTCAGTCAGTCAGTCAGCCTGTCCAAGCAGATTATGGAATAAACGCACGTATACAGGATGACGTTTTAAATGTGCATACACATGTACAGACTGACAGAGAACACACACGATGTCACACACAGACATAAGCTATACACAGAAGTTAATTAATAATTCTCTATCATTTTAACCTTATGCCGTTCAGTAATAATTGTAACTGTTATTTACAATGGGATGGAATATGTTGATAAACAGTTACATTTGTTTTTGCTGTCTAGAAGGGGACGCAGTGGCTCTATGGTTCGGCGTCTGCTTCAGAGAGTGAAAACAACTCACGTCGGTGAGGTTGCGGGTTCTGCACGACTCGCGGGTCCTCTCATCGGGAGATGGAAGAACACGAAGATCGAAAGACCTGTATTTTTTCAGTGACTCAACTGTCCCCTGGCTTCTTCTGGGTAGGGAAGCCCGACATCTAGCATTCTCGGATAAGGGTGAATACATTTCGTGTGTAGTTACGCATGTTAAAGAACCCTTGGCAGTTCAAAATCGATGAAAGAACAGGCTGCGTGGCGCTGTCCGGGCAAAATTTCCAAATTCCAAACTTCTACCCAGATAAATTCTCAGCAAAAACAGGCAACCTCTTAAAAAGCCGAGATAATCCTACTTTCTTAGCATTGAAAGGCTTAAGAAAACAAACAACAGCTGTTTAGAGGTTGCTGTTTATGAAGATAAGAGTTAGATAGTGGTTAGAGAAATCTTTGGTATTGGACTCAGAAGATAAATAAATCGATGGGACTTCACCAACAGACAAATCTGAATTTGAATCAATGAAAATAAATTTACGCTAACATCTTTTAATTGATCATCAACGAAAGATAACAGTATCGACAGTCTTGGAGAGCCACTCTCTCTCTCTCTCTCTCTCTCTCATCCTGTCTTTCCCTTTCTTCCTCTCTCTATCTTTTACTCTCAGTGCCTTCTCTCTGTCTGTCTTTTTCTCTCCTCCCTTTCTCTATCTTTTAACCCCACCGCCCTCTCTCTTTCTCTCTCCTTTTCTCTCTCTCCCCTGCCCTGTTTCTCTCGGCCTCTCTGTATTCTCTCCTCTCTCCTGTCCGAGATAACCACCTTCAGGAGGTTGAAAGACGAAATAGAACGAAAACTCCCTGCTTGTCTTTTTTCATCTCTTCTATCGCCTCCCTCCCTCTCTCTATCTCGTTTTCTGTCCTCCATCTCTCTTCCCTCCTCTGTCTATTTCCCTCTTTCTCTCCCTCTCTTTCTAACGTAAGTAGAACTATTTATCTAACAGTACTATTTATCTAACAGTGCTAAATATTTCCACACAATTTAAAAAAAAAAAAAAAATGTTTCATAGCCTACTTTCGTACGTTACAGAGTAGGTCACTTATATTGAAAAGTATCCAGAGCATCACCTCTCACTTTTCGTATGCAGTTTAAAAATTGTTCAGCTCTGATGTCATGGAAGATACGCCTATAGATTACTAGACTTATCTTGCAGTTTAAAGGACATCAGCTGAGTGTGAAATAGCAGTAGATTGCACCAACAGCTGCAAGGATGCTGTCATACTTAGCTAGTTTTTCTGTGTTTTGATGGATAAAGTTGATTTCAAATAATATTTGGTTAGTTCTGATTTATTTGAAATTATGCCTTTGCGCTGGATAGTACAGTATTGCTAAAATATTTTTGCTACTAATAGTAGAAGTCATTGTAGTGAAAAGAAATGCCTATAATAGGCTATTTATAATGGTATCTAGGAATAATACCGGTGGTTTAGAAGTTACAGTAGTGATACTTGGAAAGAGCGTATATTAGGCTACCAGTGGGAGTATATTGTGATAGAAGTGATAGTTTGCATATGTATTAGGTGCAGTATGTTGTTCCTCGTTCGTTGTCGAACATGACCACGACATCAATCTAGTTAGGGGTTGAACTGACTCGGTGGGCCCGGAGGTGACTGGTGAGGCCAGTCCGGGCGAGGAAGCCCCTCCCACAGGTAGGACAGAAGTGGGTAGGGGCCGTGCTGTTGGTGCTGGTGGCTCTGGCCTTGCGTGATGCTCCTTTCTTCTCTGCTTGTGAGGACCTGCGCTCTTCTGCTGTGGTGGCGCCTTTGGTGATGAGATGGCGCCAGGAGAGTCTGTCGGAAGCCAGAGTCTCCCAGGATTCTGTACTGATGTTGAAGCCCTGAGAAGCAGTAATATAGACAGTAAATAACAATAGAAGCAAATAATGGAAGTAATAATAGCAGTACAAATAGTAATGCAGTAGTAGCAGTAGTAGTAGTAGTAGTAGTAGTAGTAATGGTAGTAGTAGTGAGAATGGTGGGGGTGCAGTAGTAGTAGAAATAGAAATTGTAGTACCACCAACATTAATACTAATGGTAGTAGTTGTGGAAGTAGCAGTAATAGCAGTAGTAGTGGTAGTAATAGTAGTAGCAGAAGTAGTAGTCGTAGGAAGAGAAGGAGGAGGTAGAGGACGTAACAGTATTAAGTAGTAGAAGCTTCAATGGTAATAGTAGTGATTGTCGTCATTGTAGTAGTGTATTCTTAGTAATGGAAAAGTAGCAGTAGTAATCATAATGCTAATCCTAGTAGTAAGAATATATGTAGTTGAAATTGTATCCATAGTACAAAAAAATAGTAACAGTAGTATGGTAGTAGTGCTAGTCCATCTGAAGAAAAGTAGCAGCATCAGCAATAATAGTAAATGTTGTTGCTGTTGCTGTTGTTGTTGTTGTTGCTGTTGTTGTTGCTGTTGTTGTTGCTGTTGTTGTTGTTGTTATTGTTGTTGTTATTGTTGTTGTTGTTATTGTTGTTGTTGCTATTGTTATTGTCGTCATTGGTAATGATGATGATGATGAACTTTTTTGGTGTATTTGATTAGTTACCGGTAGACAGTCGTCTTAATTTTAAGACATTTTTCGTAAAATGATGTTGATGATGGTGATAATGATGATGATTGCTCTAATAACTTTTATTTTTTTTTTATTTCTTCTCTAAACAATATTGAAAACCCTCTCCTATACAACAAATAAATCATTTAATTAACATTTCATTTCGTGTCCAGCAATACCCTATTTACATTTTATATGTTTTCATTATTGCCCTGACAAAGAGCCAAGCGGGCTCAAAAATTTGGCCAGCGATATTAGTTTATTTTATTAACTGAATTCCAAGTTCTTCATATTATTTTTCCACTTTTTTTTATGTATTTGATCAGTTGCCAGTGGACAGTCGTCTTAATTTTAAGATTTTTTTTTTTTTATAAAATAATAGTAGTGGTTATGATGGAAGTGATGATGATAACGTTTTTCTTCTCAAGAATGTTGAATCGAGATAACCACCAGGAAGGAGGTTGAAAGACGAAACCAACGAACGAACGAACGAATGTTGAAGGAATTCCCAGCCATGTAGAAACCACTTTTAGAGTAGGGCCGGCTGCCTGTTTTCTTTCATCTAGTGAGCCTCTCCCCCTCCCTCCCCTTCCCCCAACCCCTCTTCTCCTCTTTTTCCCCCTCCTCTCTCTCTCTCTCTCTCTCTCTCGCTCTCTCTCTCCCTCTCGCTTCCCAGGCATTTCTATATCAGATATGTGCAAGACAAAACAGGCAGGCTATACGATCTGACAGTTAACCGACTGATGCAGGAACCAGCAGGAACCTGCCTGCTGACGAGATAACCACCAGGAAGGAGGTTGAAAGACGAAACAAACAGACTCACACACTGCCTGCTGAATGCGCTACACAGACCTGACTGGTGTGCTATACTGACCACTGCTAGCTGGACATGCATGACCCATGTTTGTCAACAAAAACACAAACAACATTTTGCCAAGTGAAATTATAATAGATTTGTTCCGACCAAGCGAACGGTTGGAAATCCCCATCTAATTTTAATAGGGGGGTACAAACACTCCAAACTGTTCACTGACATAGAAAAATGCATTTTTAAAAATGCACGGGACCGGTGACAATTTGCTCTCGGATCTCGTGGTGGAGCGGTAACAAACATCAGTGAGTGTTCTATTTTTAGCTGGAGGGTGCAAACACTCCGGCTGGGATTTCCAGGTTTTTGCTTACTCGAATATGAACTATTACGCAGACATTCTATATCAGGAAGTCTGCAAATCAAAACTGAATAGAACTACGCTTATAATTCGAGATGAGTCAAAGATCAATAATCTTATAATGTTCCGAGAGAACTTAAGAACTAATCTAGAATATTACAGGCATTCATTAATAGTTCATATTCGATTAGGCACAGGTCTGGAATTCCCGATGGAGTGTTTATGCCCCCTGCTAAAAACAGAACACTCACTTATGTGTGTTATGTTCCACCACAAAAACCCACAACAATAGTAGAACACAAGATTTCGGGAAAAACCCAACGCCGGAAGGACATCAGGCGTTTACCTACGTCATTAAATCATTAACACTACTCACTACTTCTATTATTTGGAGGGTATCTAAGTTCAATACGCTCACAGCGAAGGGTTTTAGTCATACATTAAAATTTCCTATCCACCGCAACAGGGTCAAACCGAAAAGTGAGGCAAATTTGTGAAGAGTTTGGAGTGTTTGTAACCCTGCTAAAAATAGGCGTAGGGATTTCCAGCCTTTCGTTTGGTCGGAACAAATCTATTTCTTCCATTAATGATATGCTTATGAACATGCAGTTGTTTGTTGTGATGCAGTCATGATATCTAGGTCTATATAGCTACATGACTCTTTGCCCCGAATCTTTATTTCCAGTCAGATTATCGTGCAAAATTTATCTCAGATTGAGAAAGTGAAAATAAATTCTATACATGTATTATTATTTCTTCGTTTATTTAACAAGAAATTCACTGAAAAAAAAAAAAGAAACTTATTTCAGTGAGGCGATGAATGAGCAATTACAAATTCATTGTAGTTTCGAAGAGACAGTCAGTTGAATGTCACATCACCCAATGATAATTTCACGATAGATTTCAACAATCTTTACTTGGCAATGCGTCATATATGGGTTTGTATAATAAGTAAAAGATCGCTGTATACATGTTCCCCCGCGGGGGCCCGGGGTTTATAAGTAGGTTTTCTGCTACCACCTGCAGGCGGTGTAACCCTGTCATCGGTGGGATGGCTCCCATGGAGTGCCATCCTCGACATTCCAGGAGAGACATCTCTTCTTTCTCTCTCCTTGCTCCTGTCTTCTGTCCCGCTTATCTTTCCTCTCTTCTTCTTGATGTGTAAACGTATCTTACCGTGTTTGACACAATATAACCGTAATCGTGCTGATGTGTCCTTAAAAACCAACACAAACAAACAAACAATATGTAAATGATCGTTACATTTATACATGTATTATGTTTCATCATCTGTGAAAGGAATTTGTCTCTGAGGACAATTTTGAAGTTTACTTTTATCTCTGTCTTCATCTTCACTCCGTTTTCTGTGAACATTGTGAAGGTTTATCTATGCTATAAATCTGCAACAAAACCCATAAAAGGCTTATAGACTCGAAAACTACTGAATGTGTCCATATGAAATTTGGCACACAACATAACATTGTTGCATAAAGATCTGTGTTTCTATTTACATAAAGTCTAAAAAAAAAAAAAAGCTTACTATGTTTAACGTTGTTCTAAAAAGGCGATAATAATTGAAAAGTAAACTCGCGAGAGTGTTTGGTCCAAATTGTACGTTCTATATATGACGCGTTCAGAACACCAGACACGTTTTGTTTGAGTAACATTCAGTTTAATCAGCCAAAATACCAGCATTGAGGTGTGCACGCTTGTGAAAAACTTTAAGTCGTAGGGCAGTATCGGTTTCATCTACATTTTTAAAAAATCTCCCATGAGGATTCTCTTCTAGTATTTGAAAACTCGTCAATAGATTTGTTCCGACCAAGCGAACGGCTGGGAATCCCCGTCTAATTTTAGTAGGAGGGTGCAAACACATCAAACTATTCACTACCACTGACGTAGAGAAACACATAAAAAATGCACGGGACCGGTGACAATTGTTCTCGGATCTCGTGGTGGAGCGGTAACAAACATCAGTGGG
>JBCEWB010126537.1:0-27110 GCA_039654565.1 Peronia peronii | reverse complement strand
TACGTTTTCATTATTGCCCCGACGAAGAGCCAAGCGGGCTCGAAAATTTGGCAGAGTATCAACAACAATATTCAATCCAAGTTCTTTGTACATGTTATTTGCTTTTCTTAGTTTTTTAATTGTTTGATTAGTTACCGGTTGGACAGTCTTATATATTTTTTGTAAAATGAAGAGAAAATATAAAAGACCAAAAAATTGAGGACAAAGACTTGTAAATGAAGATCAGAGATGGACAATTCAATGGCTGAGAATAAATAATATGAGACAGAATAACACAAAATGTAAAATCATGAATTCTTCATGGCCCATATTTTCTTTCTTTTTTTTTTTTTTTAAGCGTTTGGACAATTTTCATTTATGTGGTTACTGCATAGATAGCATCTGGAAAATTTCCTAATATTCAGCTGTCTCTGTTATCTTGATTTCTCCTGCCACTGCCAGACAGCCGCAGGCCCTTGTGTTTGTTTTTACTATGAAACTATTAGAAAAGTAATAAATGAAAGACCTCTGTATCCATTAACTCTTTCTATACCACACACCGATATATCGGTGGGCCAACAGTCACCATGTTTACCACACACCGATATATAGGTATTTCACAAAAACTGCACTAAATTGATCCGTATACGCAATGCTCCACATTTTTAATGCCAAAAGTATGTGAAATTGAAAACTAGGAATATACGGCACCAATATGTGTCACAGAAGCATGCAGGGTTGTAGATTTTTGCAAAAAAAGAAAAAAAAAGGAAAACCAAAATAGCCATTTTTCAGTGACCTCCCACATTTTCAAAAACTCTAACACAGGAAATTAAGAACTGCTGTAGGAAATTGAATATAGTTTTTCTTTAGAGTGAAAGTTTTAAATTTCTTTGACTTGTTTTCTTCAAATATTGACGAAACTGTGCAATCTTTGTTATTTTTATGTTATCTCCCCTTTGCCCACCAGTTTTCTTTTATGTGTTACAAGAAATTCATTTTGCAAAAATGATTTCTTGAATCATTTTTTGAATCTGACATTTGCTAGCTTTGAAATATCCAACACTACACACTTTACATATAACTTTCACCTTGAAACTCACATCTGAAATACCCAAGTGAATTTTTTTCTGCTCAGCCGCGAAATAATGTGGTCACAACCCCATATCACCTATGGTATAGAAGGAGTTAAAAGATGTATTTTCAGATAAAATTTGCTGAGACATAATGAGTAAAAGTCCAAAAATTGTGATTCAGGAACACGACCTTTAAGAAGGATTCATAAAACTGATCGGCCATTTTCTCACTAAATTCAGCTGCAGCAACACCCTCATCAAGCATCCTCTTTATTGCCATTAGCTCGACTTCTACTCAAGGTAGAACAAAGATTTTTCCACTGATAGAATGGGAAATCAATAAGAAGCTTTGATGTGATATCAACAACTCAACGTGCCCCCAAATTGACCAGTGCCTGATTTCGTCGTGTCACCTTTCGATGCAGCTATCACTTTTCTTGGTCAAGAGTCTCACATTCAAAGTCAACTCCTGTCTAAGAATCCTCTATATAATTTCACCTGGGCAGGCAACATGTACTCGCTACCATTCGTTGATGTTCATGTGTGGAAAAGAATTTGAGTAGTTTTCAGCTAGAACCAAAAATCTGTTTTATAAATTTAATTGTCACAATACAGTGATAATGGCAGTTTAATAGCAGCACACTTAGTAAATAGCTTTTTTCCCCCAAACTGCCAAGGTAAAGTGGAGTATCAGATTACCTGATCCCACTGAGTCTGCCCTGTTACCAGTTAGATATGGGTTTTAAAATGGGAACTGGACATTTTGCCTTACATCTCAGTAAGTCATGCTGACACTAAGTGGGTGAGCTTTTCATGCACTTGAAGGACATAAAATTTTCAAAACAGAGAACCCCAATTTACACAAAGAATTACCACTTAAACAAGGAAGTTTTATGGTAGCCTTTTCATGCCACGTTACAATTTTCAAATGTATATTAGTGAAGACTGAAGGCTGCAAATTATTTTTATAACCTGCAGTGGCTGAACTTTTACACAGATTTACTTTTATTGCCTGGGCATTAGAGATAGAGTTGCTATAATCAATTCAGGAGCTGGCAGGGTGAAGTGAAACCAAGTATGTCCTGGATGACCTGTCTCAGGGAAACTCCAATGTAATAAAGAAGCATTACCTTACTGGAAATCATTGTTCACTTCATTTAACATGGACAAAGGACTTGATTTGTAGCTTCCAACTACACTATCAGTTGCAGAGAGACTATAAATCTGAAAATATATCTACACAATCTTGTCTCCACACACTATACTGAAGGATTCTGTTCACTTTTGTACAGACTCTGCCCTTAGTGTTCTCTATTTGGGTTGAGAAATCAAAGCCTTCAGTTCTAGTTGTGTCACTGATATCAGTTTCTCCCCTTCATTTTTAAATCCTTGAGCTCTGTTTTCAATTCTGTTTAATGTTGGACATAGTTGCTCTATCCCTTGTTCACCTAACAGAGCTACACCAGACACTATGAGCCAGACCAAGTCCCAGATAATGGAGTTTCCAAGTTACTGGGGAGGGCAAATTCGGGTAGATGGCCAGGTACTCCCCATATCATGGCTGTGATTTAAAGCAAGTACTATACTATGATGGCCGAGAATGTGATATGTGAACTTCTCTCTATATAGGCACTGGTTATGCAGCAAATGGTTATTCCATCCACTCGCTTGTTCAAATGAAAAATTTGATGACATTTTTTTTCACATAAAGTATCCAAATGTGTGTCTGGATCATCATTGTCAATATTTACTCTATAATAAGGCAACAGGTCAGATTTAAAGTCTTCACAGAATGCAGGTTTTTCTTAGGGGCTTTTGACTATGTACATAGTCAGTATGGTGTTAACAGAAATGGTCCACAGTACAAATGTGAGCACACCACAAGTTAAAATGTTCAAGATGAAACTGGGGACTTTCAGATCTGTAACAGCCAACAACACATAATTTCGTGCTTTTTACATAAATTTCATAGTGGAATATCTACTATTTGTCTCTGTTGTCACTATGTAACACACTTCACACGGAGATAATTCATTTCTTTTTGTATGTCCAGTCGTGATTTTTTTTCATCATGTACAGTAATGATAGTCTTAACCAAAGCACTCTCTGAAAAGGCCATTAGGGGCTTGCATTTATTTATATGACTGTCACTCACCAATTTATTGCAAAATGTAAAAGACAACACATACACTTTTTAAAGCTCTCTCAGCAGCAAATGGCTTATGAAGGAAAACTAAGGCGTTACAGCAGTAGAGAGAAGATTCTGGTCTTTTATTTTATATCTTACAAACTCAGGTTTCTGTGGATAGTTTAATCGCAATGCACAATTAAAAATAGGTCAGATTTTGAAAAAAAAAAAACCAGCATAAGATATTTTTCGCAGCAGCTGAGCTGGTATGCCTGTCAAGCCAAGATAGGCCAGTGTTTTATGATCTTCCAAGGGGCGAACTTAGTGATCCACTCTAGTAGTGTAAGTTAACTGCCATGTGATAAAAATCATCATGTGGCTACATGTTTGTGTAGTGCGTGACATGCAGAATCACTGCCCAGTCCTTTTATCCACCTATAGCAACAACTTTGCCCATGAAAGAAAAGTGCTCTACTTTTTGTTCACTATTTGCCTATAGCAATCACTGCTGCAAACTTAGCCACATTTCTGTTTCCCAAAACAGACTGAAATTAAGAGAGGACTTAGAAAATGGGCCAGTTTTAGTATATACACGAATAGTGAACAGCGGCAATGATATGCATACATACACCTTTCATATCTGACATCAATGTCTACCATTATTTTAGATACCCCATATACACTCTAAAATGGTTATTAAGAAAACACTTTGAACGGAACTTGCATTATTAAGAAAGAATCTTTGGGAACGTTTTTTTTGCTATGTAATTTGTCATGCTTAATATGAAATAAAACTATGGGCTGGTAAGAAAACTACCCTTATGACAAACGCTTTTTGTTTCCCCAATCGCATTTTTCTTTCATATTAAGCCTAACCATGACCAAGCTCAGTTACTGGACCAGTTTCTTTCTACAAAGAAATTGTCCGTGAGCGCGTCAAGTACCGGTACCTGCAATGTGCTGTACTGTCCAGCAGTATGACACAACAAGAATAGTAAGGCCTGAAGCACAAGGGTGTAGAATTCATGCACCTACCATCCCCCATTTTACACTTCACTCGTCGCTTGTGTCCCAATCGAGTATGATGTACTATGAGAAGGTGTCACCTATTACATGCATGTATGAGGCTATTACGATTTTGTCATTATTTATAGCCACAAAACCATGGTATCAGAGGGTAGATTGGCCTTTGTCTTTTCAGTCATACACTATAGACACTTCCACTTGCAGGCATTCTCTTATTATTTTTTATGATAATGAATGTGTACTACTAGTCCAACTATTCCATGCGTTCCCTGTTTCAAAAACTTCTTTGGATATAACAAAATAGGGACAGAACGAACTGATTTCCATTCCCCACAAATTTCGTTCTGGGTCAGAGTGTAGTATCTTAGCTCTACATACTTTTCCTTAGCCACGAAACCCAAAAACTCACCAGCCTCTCCCCATACATTTTGTTGAGACTGTACATCCCCCGTCGTGTATCAGAGGCATCTACAACATCGTCATGTACTAAGCTGGCGGTGTGAATCATCTCTGTGACAAAGGCCACTATTTTCTGTGCGTTTGATATGCTGAGGATTAAGACAGGAATCACAATCAATATGCGCAAAAAATAATTACTACTGAAGTGAAAAAAAAGATCAGAATTAGTTAATCAAGTCTCAGACTGAGAACATCTGGGTATGGAAACATGTTAAAGAGATACGCCACAGCATTGCAACCTCAGACTATGTTACACAGCACAACATACCCTTTTTTTTAAATTTGAGGGAGCATGCAATTGCAATTATGTACAAATTTAAGTTTTTGAAATTAAATCTTCCAGGCTGCTCTGATCAAATTCAAGATAACTCTCTACTTGCAATTCAACATTAAACACTATATGCCAATTTTCACATTTTGTTTTATTTTATTTTTTTTTTTTTGTCTGCCAATAGTGATTTTCATGTTGTCTGCACAAACAGCTACTTATCGTCTTATGTAAAAAGAGAAGAAAAAAAGAGGGAGTCTTTAACAAAACTATAAGAAGATTGATACTGCATGACATACCTGCTGCCTAATCCATTGTGAACATTGCAGGCCTTTGACATAAGTAAGACAACGAGTGGACGAAATGCTTTGCCCTTCCCATTGAAGTAATAGTGGGACATGGTTTTCAGCTGTGGCTCTTGTGTGATGATTGACTGGAAGGAAATAAAGAAAAACAATTTTAAGTCAATGTTTTTCAAAATCCTGTTATTCAATTAATATTCTATGAGACAGAAATTTATACATTGAAATTAACACATCAAATGTGTGTCCAATCTGATTATATTAAGGTTGAACAGCCTTTTAATTCATTGTTTATCACTCTATCACATCTGTCTCTAGAACATATTATTCTTCATATTTCAACATGACAGCATACATTTCTTCTTCTCAACCCTAAATTCTGTCTAAAGTTATGGCACACTTACTTACCTTTTGTATATTGTCTGTCAAGGAACTCAATTCAGCTGAAACCAGAGAATAAGGGTCGATGGATGGTTGTGTTGAGGGATCATTTTTCTGAGATGAGACATAACATCGGACATTCTCAAGAGCAGATGAATGAGAGGAAGACTGAAGTAATGAAGTGGATGCAGAAGGGCCATGCCACTGCTTTCTATCAGCTATGCTCCTTGCTGGACAGCTGTGGAAATTGTGATGGCAATGATGTTCTCCTTTCCTCAGAAAGCTCGTACTGGTGCTGTGATGATGAATCTGAAATTTGAAAACATCATGTGTCAATTCTAGTATGTAATCAATAAACTCTCCTAGTAAAAGGAAAGAAAAATTCACTCTGAAATAAATTCTACTGAATTTCATAGGAAGTCTACATGTCATGCAGAGTTTGTTCCATACTAGTGACAACTTAAGCATTATCTTTGACCAAAATTATAAATTTGAAACTAATGACTGCCACAAAAAGTAACTCAAAACATGACCAAATCTGTGGGCTAAGGTTCGAAAGAACTGCATTAAGTTTAAGTGATGAACAATGAAATCTGAAAAAGCGATGCTAAGTACAGAATATTATTTTTAAAAATCTGGATTTCGAGATAATCACCCACTGGAGGTTGCAAGATATAACAGAACGTAACGCAAATCAGGATTCTACAAACAACTATCTACTATACTACAATCCCCTTTAACATATATCAAATGGTGTGAAACAGAGCAGGATTCTTGCCCCAGTGATGTTCAACCTGTTCTTCATACAATATAGTATATATGTCAAATACAGCGCAACAGATCTCTGTGTTCCATCTTACCACTCGGACCAAGACTGTGGAGAAACATAACTTTGTTCTCTTTGTGGAGAACTGTATAGCCCACATGAAAAACCACCCTCAGGTCATTGTCAATCATTTTGCAGAATCATCCAAGCTATTCGGACTAATGATCTGAGAAAAATATAGGCATTAGTCCAAGCCGCCCCAAACACAATTAAGCCCCAACCAGCCATCACTACTGATGGAATTCAAATAAGGTGAATGCAAAACTTCAACTAACTGGACAACAACATCTCCCAAGCTGGATCTCTGAATGACAAGATCACATACAGGATCCAGAAGGCCAATCACACCCTTGGGAGATTGCCTATAAAAGTTCTCACCAGAAAGGTATGAGAATGTCCACAAATCTAAAATCTTTAAGGCCATAGCTGCACAAATGTGAAACATATACATTGTGTCGAAAACACATCAAACAGCTTGAATAGTGTCACATGAGATCACTATGGAAGATCATGAGCATTCACTGGCAGGACAAAGTCACAGAACAAGAGCTAATGGAAAAAGTTGGCTTGACAAGCTTCAAATCATTACAGCTGAACGCAAAACTATGATGGACTGGCCATATCATCCAGATGGATGTTTGCCATATCAAAAAAAAAAAAAAAAACAACAGTTCATGTATGGTAAACGCAAGGAAGGCCACATTGCTGTGCAAAGACATACTCAAAAATAATCTCCAACTTGAAGCCACAGAAGCTTCCACAAGAAATAGAGCATTCTGGAGGCTTCTCACCTCCAAAGCAACGGCTGCCTTCGAGAGGGACAATGTGAGATTGTTGTGCCAGCCCTAATATGTCCATTTACTAAACAAATGAGGTGTTGAGTAAGCACCATAAAGAGGAGCAAATCCCTTTGCATCATGTCACTCAAATTCAAAAGATTGATCACAAAAAATTTGATAAAATAGTAATAAGTTTTCCTTACCAAATTTTTTAATTAATTTTTTTTTTTCAAGCAAAGAGCGAAAAGGGATCTTTTTTCCCTTTTTACATTACTTGCTAAGCATCTCTTTTGTCTGGCAAAGGGAAGTAATAGGGCTGGTCAAAATGATCTTCTATTGAACTGGTTGCTGCAAGAGACAGAAAACATAGGACCTTCTCCTCAGCAATCCACCGTTGTGGGTGCTTGTGCATTTCCATCTTTGGGCTATTGAGCCGCATGCACTCACCTTGCTGATAAACAGTTACCGTCGTCGTCAGCTCCTAACAGACAACCAACCATCTAGATCTAGATTCTATATAATAATCATAATAAATAGACTAGATCTAGAATCTAGATCTAAAGCCTACCTGTCGTGTGGAGAAGGAGAAAAATACGGGGTAATATTTTACAAAAATATTACTCGACACTCTGGATCTCTGAAATGCAAGGAGGCCTTTCATTTTCGTGCCCTGTTTAATCTGACTGAGCAACGGTCGAGACAATAAAATACATTGGTTTATGCTTCTTACAGCTCAATGTCCAAAGTTTACGCGTTGACCGGCAGATCTTACGCGGGCAAGGTCGTTTGAATTGCAATGAAGGTGAGAAAACGTACCTGTCTCTGTTGGACAATTTCAACAATCTGTGTGGAATCTGTACTGTTCCACGTCTGACTGACGATAGTTTTCGGTCCATCTGTTAATTTTGTAAGGGGATGGCGTTTGGCGCTTCCCCGAATCATGGTACCACGCAACACCCGTGTGCTCATACCAGCCCCCGCCATGTTTCGTTTCGCAACTCGAAAGTTTTTGATCGTTTCCTGTTTATGAAACAAGGTTTGGCTTGAGAGGTCAGAGTTCATCTCTGGATTTCACAGCTGATGTCTGTAAAAACCTGCTGTCATTCATGTTCTACAGCATGTTGGATTTGAGTACACACGACATTGGCATTGGCATTACTATTACTAGTTACTTTTACTTTAACAATACGACGCTTAATAAAAATGGAGCATATAGATCTTAGTCTTTGTAGATATTCTTGCATACATTTAAGAGTTAAGTGATATGATGTTAAACAACTTTATTTATGTATAATAAATAAATCATAAGTTTGGTTTTGTCTTAATTTTACTTTATATTTAATTTTATTTATTTATCTGTGTATTGTTTCGTTTGTCTGTTTATTTATTTGTTTGATATACCGTGTATGTATTTATTTGTTTATTTATTCATCTATTTCATTTTATTTATTAGTTAATTTATTTAGCATATTTATTACAGAACCTTCAATTCAATTAAATGAAGGCCTACTTTGCTTAAAAAGAAGACGAGGCACCCCTATCAGTATCGCTGCCCGAACGATTCTAAATCTTCGTCATGTATCATAAATTCATGGTCTGAAATCATGTTTTCATGAACTCAATGAACTGATAATATTATCGTTTTAGCGCGTTAAATGGTCATGTGTGTTCGTGTATCAAGTCATGTTTACACTTAAGGTACATGATATGCGTTGTTATGAACAGGCAACGAATGTTGCCATAAATTTGCTGCCTTGGTGCGCATGCTGACCTTTCAGAATACATCAGAGAGAACAAAAACAACGACTTCTGTTCACACAGATACACACATATAAAAAATATATAAATCACAAACAAATAAAACAACAAACTCAACAGTTAAATTTATTATTTATTTATATATTTATTCATTTAATGAATTGCACCGCAATCTTTATTTCACCGAGTAAATAGCTACAATTTATTTTACACAAATCGAGCAGTTCTCTACCTCTGTGAAAACAGACGTGGAAAATTGCCTTTCTATTGTTGTTGTTTATTTCTCACCTCCTGTGCTGAAATTCAGAATTTCTATCTCTCTCTCTCTCTCTTTCTCTCTCTCGCTCCCTCTCATTCACTCATCCACTCACTGACATATCATTTCCTTTATCCTTCTCTTTCTAAATCTACCATCTGTCCTTCTTTCAGTTACCGTTTCCTTTCTCTCTTGCGCAGTTATTAAACAATCCTCCCTCTCTTCTTCCCTCTCTCCCTCTTTTTTGTCTGTTCTGCTTTTCTCTCTCTCTCTCTCTCTCTTTCTCTCTCCTATCGTCATCACTATTCTTTCTCCCCACACTGTTTTTTTTTTTTTTTTTCAAGTTGCAAATCGTATAAAACCCCTTTGACATTCTGATTTAACAACAACAAGAAGAAATTATTGTGCCATTAAGTTCAATTCACTTCAGTTCAATTCAGCCCCGTTTGTGCAGTAAAGCGAAACAGACCTTGTCTTAAGCCATGAGGTGATGCTTTTGAATACATGTATTTTCTTTTAGCCCTCGTGCCTCACCGAAATGCTATGTACGAGACTGCCCTACATCAGAGACAAACAATACCAGGTTATCAGTAATATATTACAAATACAACATGCATAGATATGGCTACGCATGCTATCGTTCAGATAAAAACTCCAGGCAGATAAATCTGTTTATCACAACCACCCAATCTCATGAGTGTTAAGCTTCGAATGGTTAATTATTTGTAGGGTATATGGGAATTATTACTGTCGAAAGATTACTAAAGGGCATGACAGCCTTGTAATTGATGAGTCTGAGGTCACTAAAAATAAGCTTAATTTTTGTATTTAGCTAATCTCAATCATTCTCCTAAACATCACATTTGTATCATTTCATTAATGAGCCATTCTCATGCCTGCGGACAATATGAAACATTTGATATTATAAGATTAATTTACTATACCACTGATTCATCCTCCTGGAACACTGCGTCCTGCAATTATATTGTAACCATTAATTTGAATAGAAAAATAAATTGTTGTCTTTTTGGTGTTCCCAACTTTTTTTTTTTTCTACTGCGTCGGAGATTTAATCACACATTCCTTTGCATCAGGCGGTAAGAAAAGCGTTGGAAACCAGTGTGTCAAGTGATACCCTTTCATTTTTCGAGAGGCTATGAATTTCCGAAGTTTCTCCAGTCTCCAGCCTAGATAGTGCCGTAAACACTTGAATACTTAGTACACATATTATTAGATACTACTAATACTATTAGATAAAACGGACTAAGTTAAATATATGCTAATCAAGTAATTGCAACCAGTTGTTGTTATTTGTTTGTTTCTGTTGCTTATCACCCATGTCTTGTGGTATTGTATGAACCTATTTGAAATTTGGCGTCGCAAACCTGTGATATACGTGTATGGTGTATGACAGTTTTACAACATGAGGTGTAACTTGCAATAACGACATGTAGAAAGAAAGGCCGAGTGATATTTTAACGTCTCAGGCTATGGAAATCATTTGCATAGCATAATTTCACAGGTAAGATACCTAAAAGTGTAACAGCGTAGGTCTATGTCATGCAAGCTTGACTTAAAATTAAGCCACTAACAAATTTCTTATTTAGATAACCACATTTAAAACGTGTTCTTAGTTGTAGATTTTATATTGAATGCAGATCCTCAGTTATACCCCAGAATAATTAAGCTTATTAATGAACAATAAAAAATAACAGTCATATCATAACTAGCTTGTAAGCCTACCCACTAAGATCATTTTATAAAAATGTGTTAAAATGTGAGACGACATATCCACCGGCAACTAATCAAATACACCAAAAAGAAGCAAGTAACAATACGAAGAACTTGATGTGATAGGAATTGAATAAATTGGTATCACTAGCTAAATTCTCGAATCTTCTCGAACAGAGGTATATTCACTGAACGGCTCTGTCGAGTTCACAGAAGGCCCATTTTGTACTCTTCAAACTTCTGTAAATTTGATGCAATATATGACTACGAGGTAAATCACGTCCGTTACTTGGACTTGATGAAAGTTGAAAAAAGTGCTATAAGTGTAAATGTATATAGTAGGTAGTGAACATGATCCGAAATAGACGACTCCTGTAGTCAACAAGTCAACAACAGAAAACCTCCGTAAAGGGAGAGAAAGGCCTGTTTCTTCATAGCATTAGGCTGTGCCAGTTATTTGTTTTTTATGTTTCAGTTATGAGTAAACAGTTAATGGGATTTACATTTGGCACGGCAAAGGTCATTTGTGAAGATATTCCCTGTGATTAGGATTACATGGGTGAATAATGATATCTTTCGTGAACTCGTCCAAGGGGCCTATAAACTATAAAATGGCTTCATGGTTGGATGTAATGATTGGAGTAATTTGGCAAAACGCCTTTTCACCTGAAAATATCGAGGGTTAGTTTTGCAATCTCTTTTTTTAAAACATGACATATTGAATACATAAGTTCAGAGCACGGAGTGACGCAATAATCAAAAATTGATTTTGAAAAAAGCCGTTTTGTCAAAATAACTTTCGTTAGTACAGCAAAATTATGTCGGATTTAAACATAAAATTACGTATGACTAATTCATGTATGTTTCTGTTTAACTGGTCACTGAAGTAATCTATGCTTATACATATATGGAATCGTAATTGGCTAAAACTGAAGAAGGCATGAATGAAAGCCCGACGATTAGTTTGGTAGCGATACAGAACATGTACGTGTCACTGTGTCCCCTCCTGAACATTTCGCAAAACTGTTGACGTCGTGCATCAGCTGCACTGGAATAAAAAACACAGAAACCAAAAACGTAGAGCGTGAAGATATGCCTCTCTCTCTCTTACAATATATATACATACATATATTATATATAATATAATAAGAGAGAGAGAGAGAGAGAGAGAGAGAGAGAGAGAGAGAGAGAGAGAGAGATTTTAAAAAAAATCGTTTTAGGGAACTGTCAACTCAGGAAATCATTCGGGATTTGGGGTCCTAAGGATCATGATTATCAGCAGACAATATACCGGTATCGTTGATAGCGTTCATGGCAAACTGGCAGTATGCAGGTTTATTACAATTTAGGGAGTAGACATATTTCTCTGTAAGACCATGAAAGCAGATGCAGCAGTAACATACACACAGATGTTATATATTGGCACAATTTCTGCCGCACCAAAAAAGTTTGAAACTGTTGAAGTTTTGAAATCTTTCATTTTTAAAAAGTCATGTCCTTGATAAAGTATTCATTTTCAAAATGCACAGTCACAGGAAAATGATAGACGTCTATTTCGTAAAAGACAAAAGGAGTAAAGAAGGAAGAGGAAAAGTCAAATTGGAGAAAGTCTAAGTTTGAGGGAAAAAAAAAATCAGTGGCCAGTATGGGGCTCGAACCCACGACATTCGCGTTATTAGCACGACGCTCTAACCAACTGAGCTAACCGGCCAGCTGTTCAACGAACAACAAATTTTAACTATAATGCTACACAGACACATCCTCACACTTGCCCTGATTGTCTAAGTTTAAACTTGTCGTAGTCCAATAATAAATAGATCTAGAGCTCAGATTAAAGTATATTTGATTTTAATGAAAACCCAACCCGAACAAGAAAATAAGAATAGTCTGTTTTTCGCCAAGCAGTCAGCCGTTGCTATATGCACCCGGGTCCCTTTACTTTGCTATCTGAACCCGGGTTTACTAAGTATCCTAGTGGGATCAGTTTTCGAAGCAGAGAAAAAAGACCAAATATCAACAAAAACAGGAATTAAAGTAGAATTTTCAGTTATGTTGGGAAGACGTATCATTGATAGATCTACGTCTACATGTATGATGTTTTGCGGTCCGATTGAGCCGATATGTTGACCTACTTAGCCTCCCCGTGAATAGGTTAGATCCATAGCTACCGTAAGTATGATAATGTTTTCGGGCCTTGTCTATTGTGTTATTGTTGAAAATTTACTTGAATTACACAGAGAAGACTCATGAGAAATTCAAAAATGCTTAGAACTAACTCTTTAATGCAAAATTGACTCTTTGCACAACATCTCCCAGGCTAGTCTAGAAAACGAAACAAGAGAAGTCACGCTTGCGCAATTCCAAAAAAAGGTAATAATAATAATAATAGAGATCATTTCTATAGCGCTTATTCCCGTAAATATAGGCTCTTAGCGCTTTACAATCTACACGAAAACTCACCGTGAAAAACGGTCTCTGATGACCCTAACTTAACCTTAAACACTAATTCTAACCAAAAAAGCGTTTCAAATTCAGCATATGATGAAAATGTCACTAATGTGGCACCCAATTCCATTAGAGATAGTTCACTATGACTAGATGCTTGCCAAGGGGCATTTCTAAAAATAGCTCCGGGTCCGTATAGCAAAAAATCTATGGGGACCCGGGACCGTATAGCCACTTCATTCAGTTTACTGTCTTTTTTGTTTACAACGGAAGCACGTGTTAGTGTTGCCGCGGTTGTTCACCTGTCACAGAAGTTCAAGGCGTGCGGAGGCCAGGCCGTAGATCCAAATCATTCACCCCCCAACATCCACTGACAGACATCACAAAAGACTCTTTTAAGTCAACAGCTGATAATAAGATGTCTGGTGATCTTGGTCAGTATTGCTTATACTCATATGAGATAGATCTAAATCCGGATCTGAAATTATTCATCAAGAGGCCTAGATATCTATTCTAGATCTAGATCTGATCTAGACGTCCAGATCTATTCATACCGCAAAATAGGCAAGAACTAAATCTGATTATTATACTGTAGAAGCCTAAGAAGCGCCTTCAGTTTGATAGGTTAGATTTAATCTGTATAGATTTACACCACATCGACCCAGAACTAGATCTAGATCCACATCTAGATCTAGATCTAGATCCAGTTCTGATAAACAGCAAAATGATAGATCAAGATCTAGCCACTCAAATAGAATTAATATCATTATTATCAGCTTGCAGATTCCTGCTTCAAACTAGTCTGACCATTTTGCTGTCATTAGGACAAGAATTTTGTTGTTCATGTTGTATGGGATATTGATCTAGATCTAAATATCTAATACTATAGATTTGATGTTCTCGTACAATACCATTAGATTCTAGATCTACTAGATACTGCTGATGGCGTGTATTTCACAATAAATTTTAATCAACATGATTATCCAGCAGTTTGCCTGCTGGCCTGCATTTGTGACTGAACATTTGTAGAAATTCCAGATCTAGATCTATATGAACATGCAGATTTTGTAAGTCTTGGATCATGTAGATTAGGATCATATTATACCTTTAAAGACTCTCTTTTAATACTTTCATTAAGTTAAGTAGGCCTACATGTACATGTAAGTGTCGAGGACCTGATACTTACTCACTAAAACTAGATTATATCCTAGTCTGCAATTGAATCATTAAAATACACCTACGACTGGTCTAGAAAAAACATCCATCTTTCATTGCATTTAGTATCCTACTACCAGTCAGAATGATTTGGGTATGCCACTGGACTTTAAACAGACCAATTAGAATTAGGGGTTGAAAGTGATGAAGATGGTCAGATATTGATGTTTTATAGACCTATTGCAAAGATGCAAGATTGAAAGATGTCTCAGTATGAAAGTATTGCTCTTATGGGCAGATTGTAAATGATGTTGTGAGGTGAATATATGAATTTATGATTTATGTCCTAAACTGCCAACTTTTCTCCTGATTTTAGCGGGTGCTTGAGGGGTCACCTCATTTGTCTTCAGTTTGCAATATCTCTAGCTACAGTTAAGCTAGTTCCTAGTTCCAAATTTTTTGCATCTCATCAAAGCATATTATATATGTACACATAAATGTATTTATATGACAATATTGACTCAGTTTGGTGGAAAATCAAGATATGACTCATTTTGAATGGCTGCGAGACATATAAGCTGCCCTTTCGAAAGCTTGAATATGGAAACCATGCTCTTCCAATCGCTTGCTCAGACATTTGACGGGCATTTTTTTACCGAATTTTGTTTTTGCTTTGTTTCAGTGTTGTTGAGTGTTTCAGACAAAACTGGCCTAGTCAGCTTTGCCCAACAATTATCTGCCTTGGGCTTCAAACTTGTAGCATCTGGTGGAACAGCCAAAGCCATCGGAGATGCAAATATTCCAGTCAGGTCTGTAACTTGTATGATCAGTAGGAAATGTCATGTGACAGGTGAAATGAGCCAGCTGTCACAAAATGTATTGAGTTATTGGTGTCATTTGACACAAAATTAGATCTAGTGTTCTTTAGTTTGATGAAAACATTAGATCTACCTAGCTGCCACTTTTCTGTCCTGAGAGATCCATATTCAACTCCTGTGAGCCAGCGGTCAGTAAAATCTTCTAAGTCTCTGGATGAAGCTGCCTTTGATAAGACATCATTTCACCTGATTGTGTGACTGTTAAAGGCTAAGAGAATGAGGACGTACGTTCACTGGAGCATAGTTCTTAGAATTGTGCTGTAACATGCCATTCATATAGACATAATGTCTCAGGCAAGGCTGTTCTCCCGAGATATAATGGGTATAATATTCAAGTTAGATGTAATTATGGAAATTCACCTTATACTTTGTGGGATGGGGTTGTCAGCAGTAATTGTCATCTCCACAGAGAGGCATACCAGGGTTATTGTCAGTTTGGTATTTTGGTATTGTTATGAGACATAACATATTCATCCTCCAGCAGGTAAATGTTTTGGACAAAATGACATACGATGAATTTTGAACAATACTCAACTATTTACTGACAGTATTTGCATACAGTCTCGCATGAGATTTCCTTTCATTTGTTGCATTTTACATTTCATCTGTGTTGAATTTTATGGTGGGAATAAAGACTTGTAATTTGCAATTCTTTGGCCAGGTTCAAGTCTTAGTCAGTATATTCAGTAATTCTTGAGTCTAGAAGATTATTGGGTGTTCTGCTGTAGGACAAGCACATTCCTAGTTACTAGGTAGATATTTTAATATGCACAAAAAAGTAGTGATTTAGAAGATTTATTTATAATTATTAAATAAAGATGAACATGTTTTGTTTGGTACATTATGTTGGAATAAAATTCTGTGCATGTCTTTTTCTTTTCAGTCAAGTGGAAGAGTTGACAGGTGCCCCAGAAATGCTAGGAGGAAGAGTGAAAACCCTTCATCCAGCAGTTCATGGAGGTATGGATTCGCAAGTCATAGCTAAACTGGATTTTTGTCTTATTGAAAAGTTCATTTGAAACACCTAGTGAAACTTACTGTAGTAATTTTCTGATAGGTTTCATTGTAGTTAAACACTGCTGTGTATATTTTTTTCACTGTTCCGTTAATGTGCGTCAAAAAGAAAAAGAAGTGGAGTATGTCCAAAAAACTGCCAAAACAAATTAACATTTTAAGAAACAATCTAAAATGCCATTTTTAATTTCTGCCCTCGTGCAAATGTACTATTGTCAGACACCATAGATTTTGAAATTAATTAGTCCATGTCTAGGAACTTTCACACCTTTAATTGTCCATAGCTGGACATTTAAAAAAAAATTGTCTGTTGTACATGTCAGAATGAGTGTTTGTTGTTTGGTACAATAATGATGCTCTTGGATTTAAAATTCAGGTATCCTTGCCAGGTTGTCTCAGTCAGACCAGGAGGACCTCAAGAAACATAACTATGGAATGATCAGGTGACTGATTTTGACAATAATGACAAGAGCTGCATAAAAATACCACTCAGATTGTTAGTCCTGTAGATGTCAGAATGAGTCAGTTCTGCCAGTGTTCAGGGTCCATCGATGTTTTGAGGAGAGATCAATCACTATGTGGGAGTGGAAAGTGATTTGTGTTAATCTTTTCATGTCACGCCACCCTAGTATTGAGGGGCACCAATCGCAGCTGCTACCGTCGCATTGCGCGAGTTTTGAGCGCACTGCACTGCAACTTTCCGCGTCACGCGAATATTGAGTTTCAGAGTTTCGTTTTTTTATGTTGTAATATTGATGTGCATTATTTTTTTGAAAGTAACATTACTATAATACCACATTTCATCTGGCAAAACATGAAAGTAAAATGAGTCACAAAAAAATTATGTTTTAGACGTTGTAAGAAAATGTCACCTCCACCCAAAAGGGTGCGTTTACAGGGAATTTCTATCCAAAATCAGTACCTTAGGAATTCTGGATTCGGGCAAGGCGTGATGTGAAAAGGTTAATAATAATTAAGATCAAAAGTGATTGTTCAGTTTTCAATGTATGGCTTTTTTCTTGCCTATTTAGCCCACAAAGTACTGATTATTGTGGTTATAGAATAGTCACAGCCTTTTTTTTTTTTTTTTTTACATTCACTTTTATGTAGATGTAGTGTATAATGCTGAGCATAAAATGGAAATGCCATTTTTTTGTTTTAGCGCTGAATTTCTAAGATTTCCTTATGTAGCAGTTCAGTCTAGCACGAATAACTTGAATATGTATTCTCAAAATCATGGATCTCTCAAACAAAATATGTGGTCGGGAATGAATTTCTCTGTAATCCATATACATGTATTTCTTTTATACATAACTTGAAACAAGAACATAGATTCATGAAACAGATTTTACTATTGAGCAGTGCTATGTAAGCCAACATGCCGCCAGATATAACCAGATGTTGCTGAAGTTGAGTTTGTTTGGCAGTTCTTGAAACTGGCATAAGATTATATGGCGGGCCACTTGATGAGTTACACATGGATGGGGTGATAAATGTTAAAGCTTAGTTTGATGGACAGATGAGAACAGTCATCACTGGCCACTCAAAACAAGCTGGGAGAAGGAGATGCCTCATAGCGACTTATAAGTGCAGAACTTCAGTAAATGAGAGTTTGGGTGGACATACAGAGTTGTATACAGTTGATCAGCTGGTCATTTGACTTTCATTTGCATACGTCTATTTTTATTTCTTTTCTCTCTTAATTTACCAACCATTTTTTTTTTTTTCCTTCTGAAGCCTTTCAGTCCTCAGAGAGTAGGACTATCTCAACTTTAACCCTCTGAACCCTGTTCACTGAGCCTTACAACACCCTGTGCCTGGGCTCCTGTGCAAAATGTGCCAAAAAAAAACATACCCAGCTTCAGTTAGATCTATATAGTCAGGAATATTTCTTCTGGGCCCCAAATGACTATCATCAAATATTAGATCTATCAGTGGTGAAGTGAAGCTTTCATTCTACATTGTACCTAACCTACCGGTGCATCCCTCGTATTTCGCTGGGGACCACACCCCCTTGCTTGTTGGTTGTTGTTATCCACATCTAGATCTAGATTTTAGATCTAGATCAGTTCAGACTTGGTAGTGGCACTAGATCTATCACTTTCTTTTAATTCTTCATCAGAAACGGGACAAACTAATCAAAGTTTCACCACTGTCTGAATCATACAAACTGTCAATTTCGGCAACTATGAACAGCTGTGACCTAGATCTAGGGTTTTTCGTCCCTGACACCTAAGGTCCTACATCATTTTTGCTACAAAATAACAACAATGTATACATGGGCGCTGCCATCTTGACCTCATTTTAACTAATTTCGCAGTAAATAGTGTTGAAATATCTGATTGGATGGTTATTTTTACATTGAGGATCTTCATTCTTACATTCTCCCCATTTCTGGTAAACCGGGAATACTGCCATTGGTAAACTCAGAAATCCCGGTAAACCGGGAATACGGATTCATGGGGTTAAGAGGCTGCCTGTTTTTTGGTGAGAATTTTTGTAGGCAGAAATTTGGAATTTGGAAATTCTGCTGGGATAGCAACATTCTGCCTACTTTTCATCGATTTTGAACTGCCAACTGTTCTTTAACAAGCGTAACGTACACAGATCTCCGAAATATATTTACTCTTATGCAGAAGGCTAGAGTTGGGTTTCCCTACTCAGAGGAAGCCAGGGGACCGTTGAGTCACTGAAAAAATGCTGTTTTCGATCTTCTACCAACCATGAGTTATTGTGATTTTTCATTGCTCTTTCACATAATGTGCTGGCTTGAAAACGACATGGGAATCTTTTCTATTTTTTCCCGCAACCTGCCTTTTCACACACAAGAAACATTACTGATAATAACCACAGTATGACAAGGTTATGTTAGAGATCAGGAGTGAAGGGCAGAAGGGAGGCGGGTGGGGAGAATGGGAGAAATACATTAAAGATTGATTATCAAGAGAAGATGAAGCAGGCAACAAAACTTTTTGCACGCAAGTCCTGTTGCGGTCTCGCAAAGCTGCCCCTTATGTTTGCCTGGTCCCCAGCCCCTTCATTTATTTACCAGACTTAGCCTCTATGTCATCCCATACAAACAAGTCAGACAAGCAAGAAGAGAACCAAGTGTTGCACGTTAACTCACTGAAGACTGAGCTTGTTTTGAGTTTGGATACACTGAAGACTGGCATTTTCAGAGGAATTTCAAAAATGAATACACTTTTCATAGTCCCACATCAACCAGTTTAACACATGCGACAATATTAAACCAACACATTCTGATACAGAAATGGATATGTCACATAGTTATTTTTTAATGATTTTTTAAAAAATGTCAGATTTCGGGGTCCCCGAGAATTTGGGGAAAATATTGGGAAATGTAGATCTAGCTGAGTTGTCCAATAGTCAGACATCTACATCTCCACCTGCTGTGCAGAAAAATGTTTCTCTAGATGTAGAATCACTAGATATAAACAATTAAGATGCTGGTGCTTTCCCTTTGCCCTTCTTAGTGCTACATCCAGGATTACGAGATCTAGAGCTAGACTTAGGAATTGTTAGACAACCTGTATTGTAGAATTCTTGCTGTGCTAGATCTACAGGTTCATAGTTTCGGTCTCATATGTCTGACAAGTCAGCGTCGGAGCTAACAGAGTCATTGAATAGTTTGAAAACTTTCCATTTTCCTTGCCTTTTTCTCTAGTTAATTAGATCAACTCAACTATTGTTTTCCTTCCCTACTTTCACTTTGAAGTGACTTTCTTTGTTCTTCAAAAGCTCAAAAAGTTACCAACCGACTTCTGCCAAACTTGGTACGAAAGGAAACAAATGGTGACTCTATGTTCCCGAGGCATTTGCGGGAAATGGGTTGATGTGAAAAAATTATAAAGTCGATCTCGCATAGGGTGCAGGAAACGTCTCAATTGACCACCAGACCGTCCCGTATATGTTGTGGGAAATATTGTCACTGAGTTAATATTGTTATAAAAAATCACAGAACAAGTCTGATCCATCCTTACAATTTACCATTTCAGTAATATCTGTACTGCAAAAGGATTTGCGAATGCTATGATTCATATTTTTTTTATTCCCGTCTGTTGTGGCAGATCTCAATAAATTTGAATCAGAGATCCTCTGAACACCTTTTCATTTCAAATACATATAGTTCGAACCATCCTTGCTTGACTGTTTGTAAGTTTTTCTGTAGTGAATCGTTAAATGCCTGAATTTGTGTGTTCCATGTTATGAATTGATAATTCAGGAGTGTATATTTTTTTTTATCTTTTAGAATGGTTGTGTGCAATCTCTACCCATTTGTCAAGACTGTGGCAGATCCTAATGTCCAGGTGGCAGACGCAGTAGAACAAATTGACATAGGTGAGGGTGTACATGTGTTGTGTGCAACTAGCATTGTGGAGTTCACTAAATTCAAACAGTGTGGGACTGTGGGACTAATGTGTCATGTAAAATTTTCAGGAGAATTATGGATTTCACTAGATTTTACTAAAGTGATTATGAAACTCTGATGGGTTATGACGTACGTGTATATGGAATGCACTGTAGATGACCTCTGAGTTGCTGTAATACTGTATCTACATCAGAGGAAGGATGAGAGAGATCTGTCGTAAATCAAAATATGAGTATGACAGGTGTGAGTAAATGTAGTTCATAGTATTGTTAGTCTAGACATTTAGTGTTTGGTCAGATTGTTTCCCACCAAGAGGGTTGTTTTATTCCATAGTTATTAAGGAACATCCTTCCTAAAAAAGTTGACTTGTTCTTACACCTGAGTGCTTGCCTCTTGATTTTATGTAAGCAGATGTGGAGGGAAGAGGGGACAGTTAATACATCCAATGTTCTCTGGGGCTCAGAAGTTTAGTTCTGGTCATGTGGCAGGAGCTTTGCAGAATGAAAATGCACAACTCCTCCAAAGCAAAAGAAAACAAAAACTAAAAAATAAATAACCAAAACATATGAAATTTAATGTCAGGAAGCAAAATAAAGGTAAATTTTTGCAGTGTGAGGAAAGAGAGCATAATTTTGTCTGAGGATGGTGGTACAATATCCTACATAATTATGACATATCAGTGTCAATATCTAAAACAGCATGTAGGCCTATGCAGCTTCAGACAATAGGTGCCATTAGCTGGACGCTGTATGACTTGTATGCATGACTGTAATTGTAATGGCTAGCCCCAGCTATGTGTACTCTCACCCCAGTCTTTGTTAAGTTGTTTGTAGTGCAACATTTGCCACTGGTTCTATCCTTCTTGTACGGGTAGTTATATTTTATTGATACATGTAATTCTTCATGCACAGATCTCAGATATAGAAGAGGCATAATAGAATAAAGCAGTGGAGAATTTGCTCCCTCAAGTCTGGTGGGAAATTGTTTTCATGCATAAATTTTGATTTTGTGTTAAAATTACCATGTATAAATACATGATGCGCATATAGAGTGGTAGGCTGCATTATGATATGGGCTATACACCTAGTGTAGTAGTGAATGACTGTAATGTGCTTTGCTGTAGTACATAAACAGTGACACTAAAATACATATGTATGAATAAATAAGCTACATGCACCATGAGCAGTACTATCACATCATATAATGTCATCTGTTTACTGTAGGTGGAGTTACTTTGCTTAGAGCTGCAGCCAAAAATCATGCTCGTGTCTCAGTGGTCTGTGATCCAGCAGATTATGGAAGGTAAGATCTAGTTTAAAGTTGCAATTTGTGTATGCCATGTATAAATAGTCTGCATGTAAGTAAACTGATGTTGGCTGATGAATGCTTTTAGATTTTATTTTTTTTTGGCACAGAAGTTTTTCGATAATGGAAGTAATCAGTTAAATGTCATACGTGTATTGATAGTAATTCTACAGTGCACTGCAATCCTGTTGTATCTTAAGGACCATTAAAATGACATCGTTTTAATAGAAAGGCAGCGGGGCCGCGATGTGGGACAAGGTAGACAACTCCCCCACTCAGTGAGGGGAATGCCAAAGGACTATGGGATCCCGTGAGTCCCCTGTCTGTGCGGGACAATGGGTGCAGGCACCACAAATGAGTTTGGTGCTCCCCGGTAATACCGGAGCAGCACCTCAACAGAAGGTAGTCCAGATGAAATGGCAGTGCGGGCGAGGCCCAGCTGCAAAAATAAAAATATATGCGACTGAAAAGTGTTGGTCCCCCATAACCCACTCCATGTCCCAGGCAACCGTTTGGTTGCGGTAGAATAGGATTGGTCTCATGACCCCCTTCTCTAAAAGGGGCACTGCAACTTGGCCCACATGTGGTGGGTTGATCATTACCCCGGAAATCCTGGGGGGAGGGGTTGTGGAGTCTCAATGCCTTAGAATGCCCCTGCAGATGGAATGAGCACTGGGCGGGCAGGAGGCAGAGGGTACAACAGTCAAAACAAAAAAATCTAGCATGCAAAAATGCCAAAGACGATTATCCCGATATGGCACAGCCTGCAGGCAAGCCGAAAGGGACTGAAATCAAAAAGCAAAGCTTGTAGTAGGCACTTTAATTATCGCATGCAGCTCCCACATAAAACCACCTTGCCGCTGCCTGTAGAGGCTTGTGACCGAGCATGGTGCTGCCTGGCAAGGTCGTGTCGGAAAACTCACAATATTTCGTTTTCAGTCGTTCATTTGAAGGAAGTTTGTGTTTCTAAAAGAAGAAGAGTTCCCTTCAGAATGCCGTTTGAGTGATTAGTAAGAAGTTGATAGATCGGGAGATATCCATGTTTGAAAAATAGGTTACTTTGAACTGTATGTACATAAAAACTTTTCAATGTTCGTTCTTGAAACTGTGTGTTCCTGTAAAATGGCCATTTTCCTATTAAATAACATGTATATTTAAATCATTTGTTTTTATACATGTCCGCTTGGCGCCTGAGTGGTGATACGCACACTTCACAACCCCTATCTTTTTGTGCTAGTTGCGAGCCACCTAAAGTCTGATCGGTGACCACATTGGCTATTTATAGAACTCGAGGCAGACCTGAATTCCAAGCTCCCCAAACGTTATTGCTTATGGTTCAACTCATAGTCATAGTAATAAACAGCATTCGAGATGCTGTGGAATGGTTGTAGACAAAATTTTGAAGCAAAGTTGAAGTGCATTTTCTTTGTTGCCATTTGCTGATAGTAACTAGATCTAAATATTCTCATAATAATAGAATGAACACCCGTGCAGTGTAGAGCAGAGACGCTGTGTACAGTGGCTGCCTTGAGCCTTGTTGTAGCAATGAAAGTGGCAGATTGGCATGAATGAAGAATAAAGATTTTTTAAGTAGTTTCATACATGTACATCAGACTGAACTTGAAGCATTCTTCCCTGTAGACCCCCCCCCCCCCCAAATAGTTTCTTTTCTCTTTTAGGTCTTGGAATTAGATCTAGATAGATCTAGTCATCTACATGTCACATGTTGCTGGATGTAAATTTAGAATAAGATTACGATTAAGAAGGCTCATGCTTCTAATACTTCTTCTGTGTGTGGAGTACATATAGTTAAATTTAAGCTAATGCTAAGAAAAAAATCCTCTGGTTTACAACTTGTACAGCTTATTTTTCACTACATGTCGTCATTTAACAACTACATCTATATAAGAATGATACGTTTTTTTGCGTTGAAATAGCTTTTTGGAATCAAAAAGGACATCAAGGTGTTTGTATTCATAACTTTTTGAAATATTCAAATTTTGTTGTCAGCATGAACGTTTTTCACCCAAATTTTATTTTTGGTAATTATCTTGCATAATATGAGTAAAGTGGTCACAAAACTTCTGAGTCTTTTATTTCTTGAAATTGCTGCTAGGAATTAAGATGGTCATTTTGGGGTTTGATTTATGTAAATTGGTCCATAACTTTTGAAATATTCAAACTTTGCGAAGTTGGCAGGAACATTAATTTTTCCACTAAGCTGTTTTTCAGTAAACACATTTTTCATTATATTAAAAGCTATACAATTACATGTAATAGCTTTGAGTCTTTGGACTTTTTAAATTGCTTCTAGGGATTAAGACGGACATTTTGGTGTTTGGCTTATATTGTAAATCAGCCCACAACTTTTAGAAATGGCCGAGTCTATTATAAAGGGCGCCTAATCAAGTTGCTGATTGCTGCCTAGTCTGATAGGAGTAGAGCACAGCATGGCAAAATTAGTCACATGTGTTGTTTTCGTAAGACACGCAATAGAGTTACAGGTGTGCGAAGCCGTAATGGACTCGTCATCCGACCACGATTTTTTTCCTTTTGGATAGTCTTTTCCCAAAACTAAAGAGGGCAAAACGTAGTATTAGCGTCCATGACATAAACAAGGAAAGGCCGTTTCTAGGTGAATATCATCATCTACTCAGACAATTAAAGTCCTGCCCGGATTGATTTTATGCCTACACGAAAATGAGCATTGACACATTTGGCTATATTCTCGACAAGATTGAATATCATTTATCAATTACTCAAGACTTGATGCAACTGGCATCCGCCAATACTCCCAAGAGGAGCGACTGGTGGTGACACTGAAGTGGGTATGACAGACAGACAGGCAGGCATGCAGAAAGAAAGAAAAGAAAGAAGGAAAGAAAAAAAAAGAAAGAAAAAAAGAAAGGTCTTCACACACACTAAACAGATAACAATATGCATGCACACAGGATGTATTTTTTGTACGTTGACTTGTCGCAGAAAAAAAAAGATGAAATATTTCAATGATGCACTGTATTTTAAAATGTAACTAAAAGAAAAAGTTGATCAACAGCAGACTTGCCATATCAATGTACATGTCGGACCTCTTATACTCATAGTTTCGTATTTGCGTGCAGTTTGTGTCTTTTGTCCCAAATTGGACTTCTTTTGTAAACAAATGCCATAAGGGCATCGATGTCCGTTTTTGTATCAAAGTAGATTGTAGATCTCCAGTGGACGGTCAATTAATACAGCCTAGAGAACCAGAGCACTCTTTTTCACTGAAAGTAGTAGTCTACAAAATGCAATGTGAACGGCCAAGACAATTCTTGGTACACACTCATCACACACAACACAGAGACATTGTGCTACATGTTACTTATTGTTAGTGTGCAGGAAAAAACAAAATAGATCTTCTAAAGTATTGCTTAAAATTGAAATCTGATCCGAACCCCCACAAATTTGATGGCTCTGATTTCAAAAATGTACGTGTAATTCATTTTTTTCTACACTAAACACCTGCTTTGCTCTGTCCAAGTGAAAATGCCCCCGGGGGCAGTCTGTGACGTGACACAGGGTATGGAAGACCAGCGTTTAGCCTTCTCACGAAAGAGAATCTTATTGTCTGGTTTACTGTGTGCGCCCCTGCCTGCTAATGATAATGTTGTATATGGTATATTGGTATGCCTGTGCAAGTATGTGTGTGCGAATGTGTAGCTGTATGTGAGAAAAAGTTACGCTCTCCGTGCATTTCAAGCTATTAATTCATGGTTAGTTCTCCATACATTACTTTATTCCCCCGTATTTTTTTTTCTTTGAGAGTTGGGCAAACTCAGCCCAGTGTCGCCGCTATGGTGATACGAGCAATTTGTGCAGTAAGCTGTGCATCAGGGCGTAGTCTGGGCCGTTTGGCTTGTAAAATGTATTGTGCTGTTTGTTAGCGTCAGCTAGTAGCGTTGGCTCCCGTAATTTTTATTCAGCAGTCTATCTCCTAAAAAATTATATGGTCTACTGTATATAGCATAGACAAAATTCAAAAAGGTTTGTGTCCGCGGCATTACGCTAGGATTGCGTGTCGCTGTGACTAGTGAAAGAAATCTGAGAAAAAAAAAATGGAGCCAGATTCCGTAAGTCTCCATATAGAATACATGACCAGTGTGTATTGTGGTAAGATTGCGACCCAGTCTAAGGGCTACATTGCCCTGCCGACCTTGTCAATCTGCATTGTCGGCGCCAGTGCTTAGCCTCGGGGTGTTTGTTTTGACTAATACCACCAACAGTAATATAGATTCTCCTTTGACTTCGGACTGACCCCCTTATTGACCAATGCCTTCCTCTAATCTCTCCCCGCCAACTCCACCCTTTCTTCGCGTGTATACATGTATTTGCATCGAACCAGTGGTAGGGCTGGAGGTTGTATCGACAAAGACATGTCAATGTAATAATGTGATCTTCTGTTCAAGAGTTTTTCATCTTTTGGCATGAAATTTTTCTATTAGGTGACTGCGGCCGAGAAACCCCAAAGTTAAGTGAAAGTGACATGGTTTACACGGTTAATCATTAGGCACTGCATGCACTAAAAAATATGAACCCAAAGAAACTGTTATAATAATTCCTGCAAAATGATTCCCTTGTTCGTCGGTACATGTATAGGCAACGCAATCATAAACCATTCAAAGTGAGGTTACTCTTGACAGCTTTTGGATGATCGAATCTGCGGATGAAAAAAGGCTGAAGCCTGAAGTAGAAATATTCATCTGATTGAACAAATGCTGGAATAAGGAAAAACAAGGCATCAAAAGAAGGGAAAGAGAGAAAATAGTAGTTTTGGTCATATTCAGTTTTGAGTCCAATTCTCTGAAAGATTGGGGGTGGTCCTCAACAGGACCGTTTTTGAAGGGCAGGAACAAGTGATGCTCGACTGCAAGATTTAAGCTGCTGCTTTCTTGGGTGCCTTGGCCTTCTTTGCTGC
>JBCEWB010126526.1:0-11360 GCA_039654565.1 Peronia peronii | reverse complement strand
CCCCCCCCCCCCCCCCCCCCCCCCCCCCCCCCCCCCCCCCCCCCCCCCCCCCCCCCCCCCCCCCCCCCCCCACAGAGGGAGGGATCATGATGAAATTTGCAGCAAAGACTGCAATAAATGCGGATGTACTGAGGTGTAGCCATTCATATTCATGACGGCATTTTTTTTTTCAATCAGATTTTGTCATCCCAGGTGGAAAACTGATGTAACTTGAGTTTTGGCTTGTCTGTGGCCCATCTGCTACGAAAAGAGGAGAACTCAAACACTGTAATTTTCACAGGATACAAAAGGGCATTGTTTCACTTGAAAAATTTTTAAAAAAAGAAAAAAAAAAAAGCTTATAGAGTTAGGACAGATTCTCATCTGACTGACGTGTTGCACCAGCAGTTCCCTGCGGGCCTTTATTATATTCGACCATTGTCTTTATATATTAAAATGTATTTAATTTTTCTTTCTTCCATTTAATTCAGTCATTTCCTTCTATTTCGTTTTTGTTTATGCCTAGTTTTGTTTTGTTCTCCGCCGCAGGAAATACACACACACACGCACGCACACACACACACACACACACACAACCAACAACAAGAAACAACTGACAATATAACTCGATCTTCATAGAGCGGTGAGACAATTTTTTTCCCCGTGTGTCAAGAGGATTGGGTTGGAGGTGGAAGGGGAGGGAGGTGTTTGAATGGTCGCTCATTGTAATCACCCAAACCATTACCCCATTAACACAGTAACCGATACACACCTGCCAAGTCAATAAAGACGCCAACCAACCCTTGTACCACTTTCCCGACACGGTAATAAAGAGGAAGGATTATGAAAGGAACAACTCATGCGTAAAGCGCGACACACTTGGATACATTTGACACAAATTCGATGTTTTAACTAATATGGATGCTGATTATAACTGTTAAGCTAAAAGAAATGCCACCAATCATTTTATAAATGGCAATAACAATATGAAAACAGTAACAACAATGTAGGCTTAATGCCAACGAGCTCTTGATCTAGTCTTTGGCGAATAGTGCAGAGTGATATATCTGTATTGATTTAGTGACCTCGATAAATCTGCAAGCATTTAAAATGGTATCAGGTATTGCAATGTGGCTTTTCTAAAGCGATTTACTTCACTAAAACAAAACAGTCTCCTCTAGACTAACGCAAAACCCTATTGGCACCATGAATCCCAAAGAATGGACGAGTTTTTGGATCGATGGCTGCTCATGAAAGGGAAAGATTACAGCAATGAGGGTAAAAATCTGTAACAATCATTGGCTTCTTGGACGCTATTCGCTGTCGCTTAATTAACTGTAAATATGTCGAAAGAAACAAAGGAGTGGCATGCAGAATTCTTATGACATCAACATGCCTGTGAAGGAAAGGAAAGATAAGACTTTAAGATGATATATTACGAACACTATATTTCGTCACCCGTCTCATTAAGAGTTGCACCGGTATCCTTACATGCAACTCTGAGTGAGATTAAAATAAGTTTGAGAAACATTCACACAAAAGGGCTTATATCAATTCAGGAGGATGAGAATATTTGTGAGAATATGGCTCTCGTTTTGTGGGTAAAGAAACCGATCTCTGGTAAGTAAATAAATAAATTGATTAATTAATTAATTAATTAAGAAAAAACAAACAAACAAACAAATACATTAAATAAATAAAAACATTTTACATGTCTCTTCGTCAGATGAGTGATGACTTTTACACTGTAAGCTTTATGGAAAAAAATAAAATTCCAATGAAAAAAAAAAAGTCAGTATAATGAGCGAGTCTTTGCCCAGACCGGTTCTTGGGCATTTCTGGAGTTCGTATACTACTCTAGGGCGTCTAGTTTTAGCCGCCCCTGATTGTTACACATGATTGACAAATATTGGCGAATGAGAGAGTTCCTCTGTCTGACCTGCATCTGAGTTTAACAACAACAACAACAACAACAACAACAACAACAACAACAACAAATTAACAGTATTTCTGTGATATATATACACGCTTTGCACCATGGCATTGGGTGGGATGGGAAAGATTAGAACCTGCCTGCTTTTTTTTTTTTTTTATCATTGACTCAGTGGTCCCCTGGGTTCTTGAGCAGTAGCCCGACGTCTCGTTTTCTCTGATAAGGGCAAATATGTTTCGGAGATGCCTGTATACCTTATTGCAGACGCCAACCAACCCCTGTGCCACTTTCCCAACCCGAATAATAAATAAGAAAGACGGATTATGAAAGGGACAACTATGCGTCAAGAGCGACACACTTGAATATATTTTACACAAATTCGATACTTTAAATAATGTGGATGCTGATTATAACTTTAAACTAAAAGAAATGTCACCAATCATTTCATAAACAACAACAACAATATGAAAACAGTAACAAGAATGTAGGCCTAATGCCAACGGGCTTCCGATCTAGCCTTTGGCAAAGTGACCTCGATAAAAAATCTGCAAGCATTCAAAATGGTATCAGTTATTGCAATGAGGCTTTTCTAAAGCGATTTACTTCACCAGTACAAAACAGTCCCAAAGAATGGACGCGGTTTTGGATCGATGGCTGCCCATGAAAGGGAAAGATTGCAGCAAAGAGGGTAAAAATCTGTAACAATCGTTGGCTTTCGAATTTGGACGCGATTTATTGTGGTCGTTTAATTAATTCTACATCTGTCGAAAGAAACGAAGGAGTAGCTGGGTTCTTATAACATCAACATGCCGGTGTACAAAAGGAAAGATTAAACTGTAAGATAATGTATTACGAACACTATATTTCGTCACCCATCTCAATAAAAGATGTATAGTTACATGCATCTCCGGGTGAGGTAAAAATAAGTTCGAGAAAATTTCACGCAAAAGGGCTTATAATGAGTTCATGAGATTGAGATATAGAACTGTTTACAAGCCGTCTTGTGGGAATACAAATCTCGCTTTGGACATAGAGAAAATGTTCTCTGGTAAATAGATAAATATATAAATACATAGATAATAAATAAATAAGTAACAAAGGAATAAATAAACAATTTAAAAAAATAAATGAATAAATTGAATTAAATAAATAAAAATAAATAAATAAAATAAATAAATAAATAAGAATTTTTTTATGTTCCTTCGTGTGGTGAGTGGCGATGTTTTTACACTATGTTATTTTTACACAATATGCAATAATAATATTCCAATGCAAAAAGTCACTACGAAGGGCGAGTCTTTGCCCCATCAGTCTTTGGACATTTCTATGACATTTCTATTAGGTACTATTTTAGGGTCTCTAATTTTAGCCGTCCCGGTTGACAAAGATGACTGACATATATCGGCGAATGAGAGAGTTCCTCTGTCTGACCTGCATCTGAGTAAAACAACACGAAGAAGAAGAACGGTGTTTGTATAATATATACACACATTGCAACATGGCATGGGATTGGATGGGAAAGCTTAAAGATTAAAACCTACCTACAATTTTTTTTTTTTCATTGATTCAATGGTCCCCTCGTTTCTTGGGCAGCTGTAGCCTGACGTCTGGTCTTCTCGGATATGGGCAAATATATTTCGGAGATATCTGTGTACGTACGGCACACGCCAACCTACTACCACCTTCCCGACGGGGTAATAAATAAAGAAGATGGATTATGAAAGGGATAACTAATGCATGAAATGCGACACACTTGGATACATTTTACACAAATTCGATGCTTTAATAAATAATATGAATGCCAATTATAACTTTAAATTAAAAAAAAAAACAATAACAACAATATGAAAACAATAACAACAATGTAGGCCTTATGCCAACGAGCTATTGATTTAGTCTTCGGCGAATAGGACAGAGTGATACAGCTGTTTTGATTTAGTGACCTCGATAAATCTACAAGCAATCAAAATGGTATCAGTTTATTTGCAATGTGGCTTTTCTAAAGCAATTTACTTCACCAATACAAAACAGTCTCTTCCAGACTATCCAATACCCTATTGGCACCCTCGCGGGGGCCCGGGGTTTATAAGTAGGTTCTCTGCTCCCACCTGCAGGCGGTGTACCACATGGAGTACCATCCTCGACATTCCATGGGAGACATCTCTTCTCTCTCTCTCTCTCTCCTTGCTCCTGTCTTCTGCCCTGCTTTCTTTCCTCTCTTCTTCTTGACGTATATACGTATCTTACCGTGTTTGACACAATATAGCCGTTATCGTGCTGATGTGTCGTTAAACCCCAACACAACACAACACACCCTACTGGCACCATGAATCCCAAAGAATGGACGCAGTTTTGGACCGATGGCTGCTCATGAAAGGAAACGATAAGAGCAACGAGGGTAAAAATCTGTAACAATGAGTGGCTTTCGAATTTGGACGCCGTTTGCGGTCGAATGATTAACCCTGAACATGTAAGAAAAAACAAAAACGAGAGAGTGGCAGGGTTCTAATGAAACCAACAAGCCTGTGTTGGAAAAGAAAGATTAGACTGTAAGATGATGTATTACGAACACTATATTTTGTCACCCACCTCATTAAGAAACGTATCCTTATAATATGCATCTGTCCGGGTGAGCTAAAAATAAGCTTGATAAACATTCACACAAAAGGGCTTATTATTATTAGCTCAGGAGATTGAGATATAGAAGTGTCAACACGCCGTCTTGTGAGAATATAAATCTCGCTCTGGACACAGAGAAAATGATCTCTTGTAAAAATAAATAAATAAACAAAAATAAATAAATAGATAAAAAAAAAGTAATGAATGAATGAATAAATAAATAAAATAAACAAGTAAATGAATAAAAAATGAAAATAATAAATAAATAAATAAATCTATACTATAAATCAGTAACAAAACCCATAAAAGGGCTATGGACTGTGTAACTACTGAATGTATCCATATGAAATTTGGCACAGAATTCTTACATAAAGATCTTTTCTACTATAAATCCGAAAAAAAAAAAAACTGATTATATTTGACATTATTCTAAAAATGGGATAATATTTGAACAATAAACTCGCGAAGGTGTTTGATCTGAATTGTACGATGGTAGACTGGGAAGGGGAGGGAGTGTGGTAATTAGAGTTCACCAAAATTTGGGGAAATGCCATCGACCCGCGAAAGTCTGTCTCACTTCTTGGCGTGACCCTGTTACGGTGGGTAGGAAATTTATGATGAAAACTCTTCTCTATGAATGACAGACTCATACTCAATTGAACCTAGATACTCTCCAAACAACAATAGCAGTGGGTAGTATTAATAATTACGTAAGAAAGAGACTGACGTACTTCCGGACTAAAATAAGAACTTTCAGTTCAGACCAGAAATGAGAGACAAAATCTTGTAAACAATAGCTCTTGGGCATTCATTGTGATTCTGTTGATGTGCTTGATTGCCGGTTAATTATCGGTATTTTATGAAATTATTGTATTCCATTGTGACCATGGATTTCAAGATCAAATCTTGTTTAAATGCTACAAGATTATTTGCGAGCGAGAGATAGATGGTTTTAGAAGCAGGACCTTGTTGACTTGTGTCGAAGTGCTGAGAGTCTGGGCATCGAGTTGGACCCAGATAGTATTTTAGAGTGTAAGACTGACATCCTGAAGGGGAAAGTGACAGTACCAGCTAATAGCATAAACATAAATTAGCCCATTCCTACCCAGTTTGATGTGTCAAATGACTTCAGCCAGGTTCTAATGCTAAAAGCATTTGATATCTTATCTTACCTTGCAGCCCGCAGCATACTCTCAGCTCTGATTTTTACTCAGACTCAGCCGTCGACTGGGAAACTCCGGTTTAAACGAAAAAGAGCGCGCTATGTAATATTTTGTATGCCTCCTCTCCTGCCCCTTACTTTTATAATGCTAACTTAGTGTTTTACTTTACAGTTTTAAAGTTTAAGCAGTGATACTTTTGTATAGTAGCCCTTTTACTTCTTTCTCGCCTTTTATTTCTTTCATTTTTCAGTATCCTGGGCGCTCTTAATTTACATTTGCACACAGCTCCTTCTGTTCCATTCTTTTATTAAACAATATTTGTAGCTGTTTTTCTAACTATTTGTAATTTATCATTCAACTCAAAATTCATGATTCAACAATCCCTGTTCGCAGGGCGGGTTTTTATATTAGTACATAAATAAATAAATAACAAATTTTACATATCCCTTTGTGAGATAAGTGACGATGTTTACACTGTATTCTATCTGGAAGTAAATAAAATTCCAAAGTAAAAAGTCAATATGATGAGCGAATCTTTCCTCAGACCGGCCCCTAGACCTTTCTAGAGTTAGTCTGCTACTTTAGGGCATCTAGCTTTAGCTGCCGCGAGTTATTACACATGCGTGACAAATAAATGTATCTGCGAGTGAGAGAGTCCCTCCGTCTGACTGCATCTAACAACACCTAGAAACAAAAATGGTATCTCTGTAACATATACGCGCATTGCAACGTGGTATTGGATGGGATAGAAAAGATTAGAATCTGCCTGCATTTTAAAAAAATTTTCAGTGACTCAATGGTCCTCTGCCTTGTTGGTTAGAGAAGCCCGACGTCTAGTCTTCTCGGATCAAAGCAATATTTTGGAGATCCCATATGAACATTATCCATATTGAAGACCTCTGACAGTTAAAAAATCGGATGCCGCTGTTCGGGCAAAATTTCCAAATTCCAAATTTCTACCCACAAAATTTCTTCTCACTAAACTGGGCATGCACTTAAGGGAAAGGGAAAGGGGAAAGGGAAGGGGAAAGGGGGTTGAGGGGGGGGGGGGGGGAGATAGCCGTTTGGAGACGACTTTGTTCTAAAATATGATTAGGATTTCTTTTCTTTTAAAAGTTCTGCCCTTCCTGAATATAAAAATAGTATTAAAAAGTGAATATTGTTATGTCTGATCAGCTATGTATAGATTATCAATATTCCACTAGATACAACCAAAGGATACATTTGATAATGACCTCCCCTAGCAATATCTTGAGCCCCAGTGCCAGGGATGGACATTGGCTGACACCCTGAGACAAAATTGGCTCACGATCACGCAGAGTATCAGTATAATTATTATACCGATAGATTTTCTCTTTTATTTTTTATTCATCTGCCACAGTAAGAGTCAAGACATTATTTGTCTCGATAGAGAAATATATGGAGATCACATAATTATAGGCCCTCAAGAGTCCGGAAATGACCCCATGGAAGCACATTGATGATAGAAGTTGGGGAGCAAAATTCGACAAAAAATACATACAAAAAATCAAGAAAAGGCAGAAAAAAACATTCAAGTCATGTAGAAAGGCCTAGTACATGTATCTGAGGCAAAGTTGTTTTGAAGCTGAAATGAAAGCCGGCTTAAAAAGAAAACATAAAACTTCTCAATGTCATTTTTCTCCCTAAAAAAAGGCGTTTTTCTCAAATCGTCACTAGTTTACGAGATCTATCTCCTCAATTCTACCCTTATTCAGCATACATCAAACGTCCCATTATCATTATTATTATTATTATTATTTTTCGAGAAAAATAGGTTTTTGTTATGAAAAATCGCGAAATGTGGAATATTACTATAAGACATAACTGAAAATTTCTAAGAAGTGTTCTTTCGTTCCTGGAGATCTTCAGATATGGGTCTTTTTTAGCTAGTGTGCGAAACAATAACGTGAGCAAGTTCCATTAAATTCCATTGATATTTGGCGGAGAAATTAGATTTCAAAGACAGCAATTTAAGAGTAGCAGTTTAAATCCAAGATGGTGACATTGCCAAGAGAACTGTTCTAGCCAGATTTTTTTTTTCGTTTTCCTCTAATGTGAACATGCCAAATTCGATGGGAAAAGTTAAAACTGACTATGTGTAAAAATAAAATTAAAAATAATTATGACATATACATATATAAAGATGATCCGTCGCCACCTCCCCCTCCCCCCCCTCGAAAAAAAAAAAAGAAAAGATGTAGGAAGATCGATAACAAAATGATTGAGGGCAGAATATTATGCCCAAGACATAATATGACACTCACTTTGCGGGATTCAATCTGTGGCGTAACTGCACCAAGCCGAAGTCATTAAAAAAAATCATTATTTCTTCACTGTAACAGACTATTAAGAACCGGAACAAGAAACAACGTGAAGTGAACTAGGGTCTGTGGCAGGAAGTCTAAGGTGGCTGCTGAGAAAGAACAGATTCGTTGACGAAGTGATGTATGGGCATAGAGAAATTGATTACCTATCAATGACTGTGAGGTCACATCAGTTGTTGGCGGGTTATTGATTGGAAATGAACCCTCTTCATCACCCTCTGCCTAAGGGTTGATTTGGACATAACATGCTCTATTTGTTTAAGGCTGTGCGTGTGATTTGGCAAGACAGAGATAATTATACGAAGAGCTGAATGCATAATTTATGATAGGACTCAGTCGATGTTTTAAAAAAAAAAAAAACTGATTTTCATATTTCATGCATCATACCCAGTTTACAAACCCAGTTTTGTGCTGTACATTTCTTCAGTGTCCAGAAACAAAAGATCTAAAACAGAAATAAAAATATATAAACTTTCGCTCACACAAAATACAGGGGATTGTAATAAAAAAAACCATACACACTCGAGTTTTCTCAAAACTTAAATCTAATGACGTAATATCATTTGCATTTCCAATCCTTAATAAATCATTATTGTCACAATTGATGACATTCCTTAATTATCACTGCTATTTTGAGATTTTCATCTATCCAGATTCTTCAAGCAGTCAGTATTTCGCATCTTTTTCTGTGTCAAAGGGGCAAACACTATATTGGTCAGCATTCTTGTTCTACTTCTAGAATGCGTTTCATGAGTGAATCTACCACTGCCTGATGAGCCAAGCCTAGGTACAATATCTGCAGGTGAAGGGCAATATAACTGAGTTGATCTGACCTTTCTGGTGTTGTTTGGTCTGTTGTTTCCTTTGCTCACTGTGTGGTAGCTAGATCTTTCTCGAATTTGGACAGACCAGTGGAGACAGAATTGTTCCCATTAACCCTTTGAATCCTGGTTCCCCCTGCACCTAGTCAGCTAGGGTAAACACCTTACTTTTACATATGTCATAGGATCATGTTTGCTGTAAATGACTTTATACTGGCATAAAATGAACATACTCAGAAATGAAAGTTAGTATGTTTTACCTTAATTATCTGCTATATTCCAGTTGGTAGTGCCAGTCCCTGTAGTAGGTTGTTCAATTTTGAATACACAAATATCGGCGACAAAATGACAGACTTCCTTGATTCCTTGGTGTATAGGCATTTTAGAAACTTTCCAAATCCATGTCTAAACATCGAGCTAACCACCCGCAGGAGGTTGAAAGAAATAAAGAGAGCGTAACTTAACATCTGGAATGTTTCTGGGTTTGACCTTAAAACTCCAAGAATCATAAATGGGGTCTTCCTCTTGGACGGAAGCATAATTATATTCTGTAAATATATGAAGATAAATCATCAGCAGAGCATTTCTACTTTATATTCACAACGGAAAGATGAAAGAAAAGAATAGCTATTCAGATAAGAATGTGATTTTCTGATAATGACATTTTTTTGGGAAATGCGGGAAAGGGGGTGGGGAGGGGGGGGGGGGATTCCAACTGCAATGCAGTTTGAGAAACCATATCTCCCTCCTCCCTCCTCCTCCTTCTGCCAGCTTCTTTTTTACAGAGCCAAGACGTTATTTTTACTTCAGTCTTATCGCACTAGCACGATATCAACGTCAGAACAACTGATTTCGCCTTTTGACAATGTTAGTTATCTTTTAGTTATAACGCATCCATGCGTACCTATTTAAGTTAATGAAGGCTATTCGCAAAGCCAGGATTTATATTTTAAAATTGTTGACCATAAGTTAATTAAGTTGTAAGTTGTAACCTGCAACAAACAAGCACGTAGTCAAGCATGTTAGAAACAACCAAACAGGCCAACAAGTCATCAACGCATCAGCGAGGGAACGAACGGACCAAAAAAACACAAAGTAGTCAATCAACCAAGCAAGCAAGCAAGCAAGCAACCAACCAACCAACCAAATCAACCAAGCAAGCAAGCCATCAAACAACCAACCAATCAACCAACTAACCAACCAACCAACAACCAATCAACCAACCAACCAATCAACCAACCAACCAACCAACCCACCAACCAATCAACCAACCAACCAATCAACCAACCAACAATCAATCAATCAACCAATCAATCAATCAATCAACCAACAAACCAACCACTCAATCAATCAATAAACCAACTAACCAATCAATCAATCAATTAATCAATCAATCAATCAACCACCCAACCACCTATTCAACCATCCAACCAATCAACCAACCAATCTACTAATAATATCAATCAGCCAGCAAAAAAAGGGAAAAAAACAAACAAACAAACAAAACAAAGAAACAAACAAAAGTCAGTGATATTAATCAGGATAACAAGAAATCTGAGCGAGCACTCAATCTCTAAAATATCTCTTGATTAGCACAGACTGATAAAGGAGACACAGCTGGAAAGTTTTTTTTTTCTTTCTTGATTACTCTATTTCCCTCCGCTTTCTTCTGGACATACATACATACACAAACACAAACATATACGTACATCCTCTCCCACTCTCTCACACACACATAAATACTCCCCTAACCATATCACAGGATCTTAAACCAAATAACTTGAGTTAGAAATCTGAAAGAGAGAGAGAGAGAGAGAGAGAGAGAGAGAGAGAGAGAGAGAGAGAGGGAGGGAGAGAGAGAGAAAGAGAGAGAGAGAGAAAAGCAAACTGCATCGATTTTGCAATGTAGCCCCTGATTATAGATTATTTGTCGAAGTTGGCTGGATTGACCTGTCTCAAAGCTCACGGAAGGAACAAAAAAAATGCAACTGTTTATTGTTGAGTTCGATCCTTTTGAGAAAACCGTTTGGAGCCGTTAGCGGTGATGGGATTTTTCTTTTCGCTCCACAAATCATTTTTGTGGCTATTTTTTTTTTCACAAAACTTCCTCTTTGAAAGACCAGTTCATGATTGGCGTTGATTTGTGGCTAAATTGAGAGCTTCACGACAAAAGGTCGTGCTGAAAAGCAAGAGACGGATCGTCAGTTTTCAGTGTTAGTGATGGATGCTTTTGGAATTCTGATTTTCGTATTGTGTTTTTTTAACGGTGAGATTCTTCCCTGTCAATCATATGATTTAATTTCCTTTTATGTTAATTTTGAAAATAGATGTACTTTCTAAGCTTTTGTAAGTGAGAGGATTTATGACTTTATGATTTTCATATTATTCGTAAATAATATTTTCTGGGATATTTTTCTATGCAGTATGATATATGTATGTATGTATGTATGTATGTATGTATGTATGTATGTATGTATGTATGTATGTATGTATGTATGTA